>JAQFVV010013112.1:90746-255624 GCA_028023455.1 Epiperipatus broadwayi
TGAAGCCATAAGAAAAAAAAACTAATGTATTTTTATTTTAAAATAAAGTAAATAGCAAAATGTCAGATTTTCATAGCTAATAAATATGCTGTAGGCAATATTTGTTTTTTATCAATACTTTTTTATACAAACATAGTAAAAATAATCTTGTTATCAAGAAAATAAAGTCTCTCTAATTATTTTGATATTTTTTTAAAATGCTATCAACATTTAGAATTTTCTAAACTTTTGTAAAACTTTTAGCATTGCTCATTCAAAATCCAACATATCAATTTGGAAAGATAATAAAAATAGAATAAAAAATGTCTGTACTTCCAACATAAACTGAAGTTTTTTTATTTGTGTATAAAATTGTAAATGGCACTCAGAAAAGAAAAAATGGCTACTGAATATTGCAAAATTTGTGAATTTTAATGTATGTTTGTTTTCTTATATTTTTGTTTAATTATATTTTTCTTTAGGTAGAATATAATTAAGTCATGTAGTTATATACAGTGTGGTTTATGTTTGCTCTGTACCATTGTTTACTGATGCTCTGCACATAATATTGTAGTAATTATTCCATTGATATAAATTACAAATATAATCATAATTATAATCATTATTAAAAAAATTATGGTAAATTAAATTTTATTTGAAATTATTGAGAAAATGTCTATTAATTTAAAATGTTACATTTTTTTTTACAACTGTCAAACTCACTCTACTTACAACTTTGATACCATCCACCTCAGATAAATAAAATAATGATTATTATTAATCATTTACTAAACTAGCACAAATATAATCTTAAAAAGAATGAGGAAGTATGGAGGTTGTTTAATGTATAGTACATTACAATGTGTAAATTCTATTGTATAGTCTTCTCAACATTTCCGCTTTTATTACATCTGAAATACATGTCAATAGTATGGATCTGATAGAAATATAAGCATGTTAACATATAATATCTTATTTGTAATATTTTGTCTCTGTATCTATAAAATCTGTTAACAGTATTAAATTATAAAGTGGAAATTCTATAATATCAAAATACCCCATTTAAACATTATTATTTTACTGCATCATTAAAATGCATGTGTCAATAATATTTGGTTGTGGCAAATATAAACATGTTAATATAATTAGCCCACACTAAACATCACATGAACATCATTCTTTATGCTTATATAAACTATTTACACAGAGGCTAAACTCTTTATAGAGTAATGTGGTTTAGGTCAAGCCAGATTAATCAATGGACACAAGGAAGTTTGTGCATAAAATCCCCACTTAGTATCTACTCATATAATATCCCTAGACTAGTTTTTAGACTGTGGCTTTCATCAGATCCAAGGCTCCTCATTGATGAATGCCACAAACTAGAAACTAGTCTGGGGATTTGGATGAATAGGCACAAGATGAGGATTTTATACACAAGCCTTCTTGTATCCATTGATTACTCTGGTTTGCGTTGAGGGTTGATACTCTATGGAGAGTTTAACCTCTATGCTAATATAATATTATATTACCAGGCTGTGTCTGGGTTATTGAATGCCTGGAATTTTTTTTAATTGGTTGCTTTAATAATTTTTTGATATGCAATGTAAACTAAACAAAAGATTTAAATATTATATATTAAACATGAAAAATGTAGCCAGCCAGAAGGCCATTGTTTCAACTTCAATTATGTGGTAAGCAAAACTTTTTAAGATTTAATGTAAATTAAACAATATATTTTAATATTATATATTAAAAGTGAGAAATATAACAATCCTAAAAAAACCAACATTTTGAATTCAATTATACACTAATGAAATCTAAATGTAAACACAATACAAAAGCATCTATTTTCCTCCCTCACTATCTATTCCATTTTAAACATGAGTTTATTTTATGTAATCACATTTTGTTTATGATTTAAATACTATAACTTTATAGTTAAAAGCACAAGGGTTTTTCCTATCAAATTTTAATAGTGGAGGCCATTGTTGTGGCAGAATACAAAAACTCCAGGCTTTCATCTTGTTATTTTTGTAATAATTGTTTGCTTTAGTAATTTTTTTTTAAGATTTAATGTAAATATGTTTTTATGAAACTTTGCTAATATATAAAAGTGTGTTAAATATAACTAAGTATGTTGTTCATCTAAACTATATTAGGGGATTGTCAAACTATAAAAATACAGAAAATCTTAATGTTGAATTACAAATCAGGAATGGGAACCTTTATTGTGAAATATATAATATATTCTGTAGTTAAAATATACTGATTTTATTCCCAGTGTTTTTTCTTTAATGGAAAATTTGTCTATTGCATAAACTTATAAGTTATGAATTAGACACAAGACATTGGACAAACATTCATTCACAAATCAGGCAACAGAGAAAATATGGATTTTATATATAAGATTTGATTACCTAATGTCATATTTCATCTCTATGCATAACATTTATTGCTTAATTTTTATTCATTATTTTTTAAAATAATTTTAACAATGCAATAATTGTTGTTTTGTTGTTCTTATTGTTGTATTCATTAACTGTGTAAGTTTTTATAATTGCATTGATTTCTCTCTGTGAAATATTCATGTGTAGGTCTACTACATCTAACAGTAAAAATATTTTAGGAAAGTTTTATTGATGTTATTAAGTGTATTGTTTTGATAACTTTAAGATTTATTAGAAATGTTGCCTGGATACTGCTGAAATGTATGGCAATTATTCTTTTATCATTATTATTATTATTAAGAAATTTTTGGTGAAGTGCTTTTATTGACTCCTTTAATGTTAAAAAAATTGGGAACTGTCAGAATTAAATCTAAGTCATTGTTTTACTGTGTACAACTAAAGAAAACACCCAGAAGATTTTGCTTCCTTCTGCCCTATTTTTACACAAAGATTTCTGAATAAAAGGAATATGATTTTTTGATTGTTCATAAATTTTATTTTTACACATTAAGTGGTTGATTATTATTTAAAACAAAAAAATACATATGTAATGTATAAATTTATTCATTTAACTTTTATGTTTAGAAATTGAAGTTAATAAACTTAACCTTCTCTTACATCATTATCTGTCAGAATTGACATGATATAAAAATCTTTTCAAATATTGCAATAATTACAAAGCAAATATCAGATTTGAAGGCAGAATTTGATAGATTTGCCATAAATTTATCTTCATTCTTTTCCTGAAAAAGTATTTGCCCTAACATAATTGATAATATTTATTGTACATTGTTCTGATTTACATGTCAGTTTATAAACATTTAAAATAGTCAAATATTATTTTTGTAGAAAATTTGCTTATAAATTAAATTAAACAGAAATCAAGTGCAACTTACTGAATTTTGGTATAAAATAACATTTTGTACAGAAGGGAAAGATTGAACATTTTAAAAACTCTTACCAAGTGGAGCAAAACAATATGTCAGATTTCAAAAAGAAAATGAAGAAATGGCATGTAAAAAATAAACAATGGGGTGGCTGATTTAAATGTAAATAAAGAGGTGGAGAGGGAATAGTTTATAAAATTAATGATAAACAAGCTAATTACAAATGTAATAGAGAGGAAAGAATCAAAATAATTTATAAAAGGGTAGTAGGAAAAAAGAAATTGTTAAAAGTGGATATTTGAATATGCAAGATAGTAGGAAATCAGAAAGGTGGTTAAAATAAACAACAAATCAGTTAAAAATAAAAAGCTTGAGAGATTAGCAGTAGCAGAAACACGTCTAAGAAAAGAAAAAGAATCTATACTGGAAGACTTAGTATGGCATGGTATAAATAGAAAGGAAAAAGAAAAAAAAAAGGGGGGGGGGTATAAGGGTCATATCAAAAACATATTTAAATACTGTTAAGTATCAAGAATATTTCTGGTCTGAGATAAGTTAGGAAGTCAAGAACAGATGGTGGGTATAGTATTTAAAAAGATTTATTTAATCTTATTTGTATCAATAATTTTAATATCTGTGGTCAACTTGCAATCTTTACTGTCTACATAAATATATTGGACCATTAATAAAGATGGGATCCCACCTTCATTGTTAAAAGAAGGTTGCCTTGGAAACAGTTTGAGTTTGTTGATTGTTATTGATATTGGGATTGTCTAAGTGTTGACAGGTTTTTAATGATTACTTACAAACCCATTTAGCCTTGAACATTACTACATTTATTTTTTAACAATATTTTGGGTACAATTTGAAATTTCTAACTGCAGTTTATGTTATAATTGACTATTTATTAGTTTGTATTCAGAATAAGTTGTATTTACCTGTTTAAAAAGTTTATTTAAAGTTATTTGTATCAATAATGTCAATCTCTGGTCAAGTTGCCATCTTTAGTGTCTATATAAGTATATTGGACAATTAATAAAGGTAGGTTGGTATAATTCAGGATAAGTTGTTTTTTTAATAGGTGTCGACTGGTTTTAATGATATATATATATATATATATCATTAAAACCAGTCGTTGCAGCTGTTATTACAATGTGATTATTCATATAGTATACGAACATGGATGGGCTGCTCACCAACACGCATTAGCCAGCGTGGTGAGTTTATTGGCTTTTTACCTCTGAGTTTAAGATCAAGAAACACCATGGTCTTTCTTCTCAGTGCCTGATAAGGCAGAATGAATGTTTGTGTAAATGATAAATATTTTTCCAATACATATATACAATTATGACAGACAAAAATAAAGCATGGCCCTTATTCCCGGGAGGCTGTAAAGTCACCAACCAAGGCAGTGGTTGGCGGCCAAAGGCGGAGGGTGCTAAGAATCCCCTGATTGCGGACCCAGGCTGCCATTTGATGACGACTTTTTATTTAGGTACTTACAACTGCAGATCACTTTCAAGTGAAGGAAGATTGCAAGAATTAGAAGAAGAACTGTCTTATATTAAATGGGACATTATTGGACTTTGTGAAGTTAGAAGAAAAGGAGAAGAAACAATTGATTTAAAAAGTGGACATATACTCTATTATAAAGGCACACATATTGGAAATACAAGTGGAGTAGGATTCATTATAAATAAAAAGTGGAAGAACAATATTGTAGAGATTGATGGTGTATCGGACAGAATGGCAAGATTAGTTATACAACTTAATAGCAGATACCAAATGCAGATAATTCAGGTTTATGCCCCAACAAGTTCTCATAGTGATGAAGTAGTAGAAGATTTTTATATGGATGTACAAAAGGCTTTTGATCAGAGTAAACAACATTTTAAAATTGTTATGGGAGACTTTAATGCTAGAATTGGTAGACAAATGAAAGATGAAATTGCTGTAGGTAATTTTGGTTATGGTAATAAAAATGAGAGAGGACATAGACTTGTGGAGTTTGCAGAAAAAGAAAAACTTTATATTATGAATTCATTTTTTGAGAAAAATGTTAAAAGGAAATGGCCATGGAAGCATCCAAATGAAGGTACAGCAGAATTGGATTATATTTTGACTAACAGAAAATACATATTTCAAGATTGTAATGTTCTTAATAAATTTAACACAGGAAGTGATCATCGATTAGTAAGGTGTAAGTTACATGTTAATGTAAAACTAGAGAGACAAAAATTATTAAGAAAAACAATATTTACAGTTGATATTCCTAATCTTCAGAAACATTCTAATGAATTTAAATTAGAACTTACAAATAGGTTTCAAGTGTTAGGAGATTTTGAACATGATTCAGATTTGAATGAAATTAATATGAAAATAACTGATACACTTTTAAAAACTGCAACAAACATAGCTGGTAGAAAAAAGCAGCAATTGACTAATAAAATTTCTACTGAGACTAGAGAATTTATGAAGAAAAGAAGGAATATGAAAATATACAAAAATGATATATTAAAAAGAATTGAATATCTTGAATTTTGTAAAATGGTACGGAAAAGAGTTGAAAATGATATAAGAAAGTATAACTGTGAAATAGCAAGGAAAGCTGTAGAAGAAAATAAAAGTCTCAAAAATGTTAAACAACATTTTGGTATTGGTAGGAAATTTATATCTGCAATAAGAAAAAAAGATGAAATTATTACTAAAAAGAGAGATGACATCATGAAATTGGTAGAAGATTTTTATCAAGAATTATATAGTAATAAAGAACAACTACCTCCTATATCTATTACATCTTCCAAATTGCCCAGAATTTTAAATGAAGAAGTGAGACATGCAATTAAGTGTATGAAGAAAGGAAAGGCTCCAGGAAATGATGGAATTATAATTGATATATTAAAAGAAGCAGGTGAAGAAATAGAAACAATTTTAGCAAAGTTATATACCAAATGTCTAAATGATAAAGATGTACCGGAAGATTGGAAGAATACAGTAATAATATTAATATTTAAAAAAGTTGATAAAGAAGATATTAGAAATTACAGACCTATCAGCCTTTTATCAGTTTTATATAAAATTTTTACCAAGATAATTACAACTCGTCTACAGAGAACTTTGGATTTCCACCAACCAAGAGAACAAGCTGGATTTAAAAGTGGTTTTAGTACAATAGATCATATCCAGGTATTGAGAGAAGTCATAGAAAGGACAAATGAATATGAGTTGTCATTATGTTTTGGATTTATAGATTATGAAAAGGCATTAGATTCTATACACATTTCTTCAGTGATTAAAGCATTGGATCATCAAGGTATAGATCCAGGATATTGTCATGTTTTAAAGAATATTTATAAAAATGCAACAGCAACAATTAGATTACATAATGATACTGGAAAAATCAACATTGAAAAAGGTGTACGACAATGTGATTCCATATCTCCAAAACTCTTTACAGCAGTGCTGCAAGAAGTATTTTGTGGATTAAAATGGGAAACTAAAGGAGTGAAAGTAAATGGAGAGTATTTAAGTCATTTAGATTTCACAGATAATGTAGTTGTTTTTGCAAATAATGCTTCAGAGCTGCAGAAAATGTTGCAGGAGTTAGCAGATGAAAGTAGAAAAGTAGGACTAAAGATAAATGTTAAAAAGACTAAAGTAATGTTTAATCGATTTGCTCAAAATATGAAAATAAAGATTGATTATGAAAAATTAGAAGAAGTTAACAGTTACAAATACCTTGGTCAGATTATTAATACAGATGGAAACATAATGGAGATTAATCATAGAATTAAACTTGGTTGGAGTGCTTTTGGTAGAAATAACTTGATACTAAAAGGAAATATTCCTATGTGTTTGAAAAGGATGGTTTATAACAAATGTGTTTTACCAGTTCTTACTTATGGATCTGAGACTTGGACACTTAATAGAAGAGCAATACAGAGACTTCAGACTACTCAAAGGGGTATGGAGAGATGTATGTTGGGAGTAACAAGAAGAGATCGAAAACGCAATGTATGGGTAAGACAACAAACAGGTGTTGCTGACCTTATTGAAAAAATTAAAAGAGTGAAATGGAGTTGGGCTGGACATATTGCTAGAAGAGATGATAATAGATGGACAATTGAAATTTTAAACTGGATTCCAAGAGATTGTAAAAGACCCAGAAAGAGACCACATGTGAGATGGATGGATGAAATAAGAAAATGTGCAGGGGTGTTGTGGAGAAGAGAAGCTAAAGATCGGAGAAGATGGATTAAACTTGGAGCGACCTTCATCCTGCAGTGGATTGATAATGGTTGATGATATATATATATATATATATATATATATATCATCATTTAAATATCTTTATAGATGTCTATTATATATATATATATATATATATATAAAGACATCTAAAAGAATTTAGTGAGCTTCTATGATGAATGACTAGTTGTATCAAAGATGAAAGAAATTTAGTATTTGTAGTTCAAATTATAGTCTATATTGAACTGGATAACTTCAAAATCAACCATTGTGAAATAAAAACCAAAATGAATATTTATAAAGATTTTAAAAGAAAAGAGAAAATTGTATTTAAAAATTTTGTATTTTGTTATTTTATTTTTGTAAGAGTAAGTGTCATAATACTGCCACAATACACATACTCGATTATATTTTGAAATTGTACATATATTTTTATTTAAAGAGTTTTGGTTGAGATAAGTTTTTTTGTTGTTTGTTTTAATCTATTTTAAAAGCAGAAACTCATTTTCTAATTAATAAGTGTTTTTTGAAAAGTAAAAATATAAGATAAAAGATAGCCCTACTTAAAAAATTTATTTAAAGTCTAACAAGAGAAAAAGAATGGCCCTTATTTAAACTTTTTGATTAAGATCTGGTGGGAGATAACAATGGTATATAAAAGCTTTGTGTTTTTGGTTGAGATATATATATTGAGGTTTGCTAATTTCAGACTGTTGAGACATATATATTTTATATTTGCTAATCTTTGAGTACATTTATAAATTATATTCCCTAATTATGGACTGCTTATGTCATATATTTGCTATTTACTAATAACAAATAATGATTTGCAGATTAGGAATTGCAAATTAAATATTGCTGGTTGCCATTTTCTTGTGCTAGATGCAAAACGAAACTATCCTTGAAAAAAGATACTAAGTGTGCAGTGCTAAAACCATTTCAAGATGAACCCTGTGTCATCATGAACATGTTCTAAATGCCTAGTTTGAAGCTGATTCTGAAGATTGTCTTTGTGCTTCCTGACCAGACTAATGGTAATCAAAATCCAGAATAATGTACTCCTGATAGAACTAAAACCTTGTGCACTCCCCTGGACTCAATTAGATGATAAACTGAAGCATGGAAGGTAACTGAACATTTTTTTTTTAAAAAAGGCTTAAATCTTTATGAGCAGGAAATTTAATATTATTAGTAATTTATAAATATTCCTTTTATTAAGTATATTTTTTAAAAACCTACAAATTGTAGATAATTAAATTAATATTTTATTTTTTATTGCTTTGTTGAAGAGGGTATTGTGAGTTAATATTTCGTGCTCAATTTTTTATATTATTAATTGTTGTTTAAAGTTTTGGCAGATAATAGTTTTCTTTTTATCTCACCTGTTCACAATTTTAGCATAAATTAATTTATTTAACATGTGCTTGCATTTTTTGGCTAGCACTTTATCAATTATATAGTTTTGTTTTTCTTATAAGCCATAGAGATTTCCTTTTTATTTATTATATTAAAGATTAAGAAATTATAATCTTGTCTTTTTGGTTGTATCTATTTTACATAAAGGGCCATATGGTAACATGACTCTTATGAGTACTTATGGAGCATATGACGTTCTTGTTTTGTTTTAAAGGGTTAAAGAAACCTCAATCTGCATTGTCCATTGACTTCCATGCAACATCATTTTTATTAAAATCTCTAGTAAAGGAAAATAGCAATTGAAGAGTAGATAAATTGATAGCAGAAAGATCATTATAATTCCCTATAAGTTATGCGAGTAAGCAAAATTATCTGCCAAAGTGTTTATTACCACAATACTATTGTGCACTCCCAGAAAATAAAAGGAGAATTTAGATCAAATTTTTATATTTCGTTTGACTAATATTTTTTGAATTTAATAAAACTTAAAAATTATTAATAATTACATTTATTTTTAACAGATGTTTATTTCTGAGTCATGTCCCTCAATTGTCTGAACCATGTTTAAGATCTTTGTCTGTCTCTGTGTCCAGATGGCAGCATTTATATTCATCATTAACTTTTTGATCACCATAAATCAAATTCTCTAGATTGATAGAGGCCTGCCTAGTGACACACTCATATATATATATATATAAATCTTTTTTATAGCGCGATGTTTGTAAACTGTAATATTTAACACAGCATTATGCTGTTGCACATGCGCTTTGAAGATTTTAACTATAAAGGAATGAATACTAACACTCAACCACATGATAAAGTCTTTGGAAAAGACAGAATGGCCATTCTGTCTTTTCCAAAGACTTTATCATGTGGTTGAGTGTTAGTATTCATTCCTTTATAGTTAAAATCTTCAAAGCACATATGCAACAGTGTGATGCTGTGTTAAATATTATATATATATATATATATATATATATATATATATATATATATTAAATTGATAATTCATAATCAATCAGAAAAAGTGTGTTAGTTCCACTGTTCTAGATTACTGTTTTACTGTTATCTTATCTAGTATCAACATAGGATTTCTTTAACAACATACATTCTTTTTACTACTCTCATTGTCTTTTTAATTGAAAAATAAATCTGAAAAGATCAGTATCATGTAGGTAGTTATCAAATATCAATTATCTTTACTCTATTGATCTTGAAGGAAAGATTTATTTTAAATTCATTCCTTCTATCTTGGTTTACATGAGACTAATTGTTAATATCAACTGTCAAAATTGACTCAATGTTAGAATTTTTCAAATATTTTAATAATTATAAAGTAAATTTTACACTTTTCAGAAGAATTTGATACATATTTTACAAATCCATATTCATTCACATTATAAAAAAGAAACTTTTAAAATAAATATTCATTTTCTGAAAGAGTATTTACACTAACATAACTAATGGCATTTACATGTTTTGTTCTTATTTACAACTCAGAATTTTAAATATTTATAATGTTCAAAGATAATTTTTTTAAAAATATTTATTTATAAAATTAAATTAAAAAGAAATCAAGTTTTTATTTATTGAGTTTATACAACAAAGATGTTATAAAGAAGTAAAAGATTGGGAATTTTCAAAACAATCCACCAGGTGTAACAGTAAAAAATATCAGAATTTGAAAGTTTAACCATAATAATAAATATTACTAATAATCATTATAAAATGCAGGGCTACTTTCAGTTATTTGCATAACCATTCTTAACTATTAATTGGGTATGCAAATAACAATGTTTCTTATAATTTTTAATATTAACCAATAAAACCTATCATAACCAGAATTTCCTATGCTTACACAAGCTGTTATTAACAATAGTAAACTCTTCATATAGTAGATGGTAAGCTTTATTAATCAATGGATTCATAAAGGTTTATGCATAAAATTCCTATCTATTGCCTAACCATACAATATTCCCAGGCTTGTTTCTAACTTATGGTGAGTAGTTTTGGAATTGAGAGCACTGCTCTTAGCTCTAAAAATTGAATATAACCCCCCCCCCCAGCAGTCACCTTTTATCTATTTAGTTAATTATAAAGTAAGGAGCACAAGATGAAAATACCTTAATATCTTCAACTCAACCCAAGATCGTTCACTTATATAATCATATAGGACTGAATCCAGTTCTGCATCTATACATTTTGTTGTTCTTTGTCACTAAGGGCACCAATCTGTATTCTGCATCTATACATTTTAGTGTTTTTTTTTTGTCACTAAGGACACCAAAATGTATAGATGCTAAACTTCATTCAGATCTATATAACTATACAAGTGAATAAACTTGGGTTGAAGATATTAAGAAGTTTTCATCTTAAGTTCTTAGCATTATAATTAACTAAATAATTAATAGGTGGCTGCTGGAGGGTTGCATTAGATTGTTAGATCTAGGTGCAGTACTCTCAGATTCAAACCTTTTTACTGATGAAAACCACAAGCTAGAAACTAGTGTGGGGATAATGGTTGAGTAGGCACTAGATAGGGATTTTCTGCACAAACATTTCTGCATCTACTGATTACTAAGGCTTGCGCCTGGTAGCGCTACTGTATGGAGAGTTTATTACTATTAATATTTAATATTATCATTACTTCTTTAAAGTTTATTATTATTATAAAAAATAATGTCATTGTCTAAAAAAATGGAATATGTAAATTAACTATTTACATAATTTGACGACATTTATACACTACATCTCCCTTCCATAAACTGTGAGAACTACGAATCTAATCTTGGAAGTTGAAAACTTTCTCATCTGGTAAAATTGTTTAATAAAAGTTACTTTTTTTGTTCTAAGAGTTCAAAATGTTTGTTCAAGAAAAGTGATAAACACTTTAGAATTAAAATAATTAATCTTTAAATGGATATTTTATTTAATATATATATATAATATAGCAATGTTTTAATATATATATATTCTGTCTGAATTTGAGTTAGTAAAGCTTAAAATGAAAATACGCTCACTTATATCAATTGCTGATATCATTCATTTTTAAAATATCTTCAAAATAAATTGCATGATTAATTTAAATATTTATTCTTTTTAGCTTAAGTGTTTCAGCTATCTCTCTATAAAAGAAACTGAAATAATGAGAGAATACTATTCATTTCTCATAAAGATCATTGCCGTGTGTAAAGGCTAGAGGGCACTTCAATTACTTACTGTAGTATATTAAGCATTAGAAGTATTTTATATTACATCTTTTCATTGTCTGAATTAGCACTGGTAATGTTCCAATTGGAAAATAGCGTTTTGTGATTGATTTAAATATTCATTTTTTTTTCTAATTGACATACTTCAGACATGTCTTTATATAAGAAAATGAACTAATGAGAGAAGATGGATAGTTCTTTCCTTATAAGAATTGTATTACGCTATGGATAGAAGGTATTTTAATTATATATTGTAGACAATATGTAAAGAAATATTCCACAAGAGAGTGTAGACAAAACAAAAATGGCAATAAAGGTATACTTTATTGAAATCCTGGCTTACCAAAAAAGTTTCAAGATAAAAGATAATGAGCATTTATTGTCTATTAAAAATTAAGGTATGAAACACCATGTCATATTTCATATCTTAATTCATGAACTAGTATTTTAAAATTTAGTTGTAAATAGCTAAATCATGTTGATGTGGAATGCTTACATTGATTCACAGGTAGCATTGCAGGCAATCTGGAGAAGGAACAAATCTATTTATTGGAATACATTGAAGTGTATGTACATTTTAGTAAAATAGAGACTTTCTTATAAATGATTGTAATATATGCATTTTGAAATTAAACGTACATGTGAAAGTGTCTTATTCTAAAATATTATTTTATTGTAAAATCTTTAAATTTTTGCTACTAATATTTTAATCATAGACGTTAGCTTAAAATGCAATCAATTGTAACAAACTAATTAAACAGATAATGAAGGAATTTAATTAGCAAAACCCAATTTAATTAAATCCCACCTTAATTTATAAGAGTTACTCCAGAAAACAAAAGAAAGCAAACTAATAAAATGGGGCCATTTTGAAAAGATCAACAGAGTGAATACAGAGTGTTTTCAGAAAATTCGAGCAGAGCATCCGTTGCAACAGAACAGCATGGGATTGCAAATTACCCTCGTTGAAAAAGAAGAGAAGTTAGATGTAGAAACAATACATTCAGAATTATAGTGTGAGTATTTGTTATGTGTACATGGTGTACTTTTCTAACACAGCTTTGTGGGAATTAGAACTTTGTAAAAACTGTAAATTGGTTAGCATCGAACTGTTTTGAGAATTAAACTAACTAATTCACAAATTAACTTTTGTGTGCAGTAATTGAAGGAGCAATACACTGCAATCTGGTGCAGTAGAATTAGTCGAACCTAAAAACCACAGTGCATAACCAGCTATTAATAATAAAATGTCAGTTTTCGGACAAAATTCTATTGGAAAGTTTGACATGGAAAACGCGGCCTATTGGCCACTATACCTGTCACAAATTGAAAATTTCTTCATTTTAAATGGCATTGAAAACAACAAGCGGAAAGTAGTTGCCCTCATGTTTCTCAGGAAAAAAAATTATTGAAATCGCCAATAAATTATACCAAAATTCCATAGATGAGAATGTACCATTTAAGGAATTATCCAAATGGCTAAACAAATTTTTTAGCCCTCACCCATCCTGCCATATAGCATGCCTACAGTTATAAAATAGAAAACAACTAAATAGTGAAACAATCAAACAATATAATTTAGCTCTCAAGGAGCTAATGAAAGATTGTGTATATGGTGATTTCATAGAGGAAATATTATTAGATCAACTGCTATGTGGAATGTCTGATGACAGGCTCAGACAACAGCTGTTAACAGAGGCAGACCTAACCTATGAAAGCACTATGAAGAAAGGAATAACATATGAGCTAATTCTAGAACAGGCACAGGCCTTCAGATCAAAAGATAAAAGTTACGAGCAAGTTTTTAAAACTGATAAAGCAGAAATACATTCATTTCAATTGGAACCCCAGAGAAATAACAGAATTAAATGCTACTTCTGTGGGAAAACAGGCCACATAGCTAAAGTCTGCAAATGGAAACAAGAAGCATGTTTCAAATGAAGAACTAAGTGCCACCTTGCATGTGCATGCAGACAATCATTCAGAAAGGGATGATCGACAAAGGAAATATAGTCCGGACACAGATGGTGGAATGTATAGTATTAATTATATATCTACTGGGGGAAAGACATAGGGCCCTTTTGCAAGCACAAACAGAGATCAATAAATTACAAAATTATTTTGAAGAGGAACAGAAAGACTCTGAACAGAAGCAGTATAAAGAGCAAGGTTCTCTGAAAAACCAGAGCTGCAGTCTTCCTGGCACAAAGTCAGCAGGCCATAAAACAAATCAGCTGAACTTGAGGAATTTAGGGAAAGATTGAGGGCTTCTAGACAACGAGTAATAGAACTTGAACAACAAAACTCAGAACTTAGTGGAAAATTGCAAAGTAAACTCGCAATGACAGAATTATCTGAACAGGTAGAGAGTTGGCAGCTGTATGAAATGGAGCCACAAAAAAAATGGCCGAAAATGAAGTAGACATGTCCAAAGATTTTTTAGAAGAGTGGCAATCTTTAACCAGTGAGCTGCCAGATACAAAAACTGTAGAGCAAGGAAAAAATCACACTTGCTCCAAGTGGGAGAAAAAGGCACTCAGGGCAGCAAGGAAAAAGAATTTGCACAAATTTCAAAATTACATCGGTTAATCATAAAAATACAGTTTTTCTCCAGTTTGGGAAAAGAAAAAAATAAAGCACTGAGGAGTCACAACATGGGGTTTTCTGGAGTAAGGGGAGGTATTGTATATATGCATTTTGAAATTAAATGTGCATACGAAAGGGTCTTATTCTAAAATATTATTTTATTGTAAAATCTTTAAATTTTGCTACTAATATTTTAATCATAGATGTTAGCTTAAAATGCAATCAATTGTAACAAAGTAATTAAACAGATAATGAAGGAATTTAATTAGCAAAACCCAATTTAATTAAATTCCACCTTAATTTGTAAAAGTTACTCCAGAAAACAAAAGAAAGCAAACCGATAAAAGGGGGGCCATTTTGAAAAAATCAACAGAGTGAGTACCAGAGCGTTTTCAGCAAATTTGAGCAGAGCATCTGTTGCAAGAGAACAGCATGGGATTGCAAATTACCCTCGTTGAAAAAGAAGAGAAGTTAGACGTAGAAACTACATGTTCCGAATTATAGTGCGAGTAATTGTTATCGTGTGTACATGGTGTACTTTTCTAACACAGCTCAGTGGTAATCAGAACTTTGTATAAACTGTAAATTGGTTAGCATTGAACTGTTTTGAGAATTAAACTAACTAGTTCACAAATTAACTTTTGTGTGCAATAATTGAAGAAACAATACACTGCAATGATGTTTTAAAAAAAATCAACTAATCAATTAAAATGCAAATGAGTTATTGAATGGAAGCTTTAAAATCTTCTAAATAATTAAATATTCCATATCCAATCAAGCTCCACAAGAACAAAAAAATTTACAATATAACTATAAATGAAAATTAATAAGCAACAGCAATACGGTAAAAGAGTAATAATTTCAGTAGCAAATACAGAATACAAAATTTAAATATATAATTTGAAACAATTAGCCAAATGAGAGCAAAGGTATATAAAATTGCAAAGATAAAAAAAAACATTATAATAATATCAATATCTCCTGAACAATCAATATCATAAAGACTTTTTGATAGTGAAATATATAAGATAATAAATTAAATTCAGAGAATATCTATCTATCATCATCATCATCACTATCATAATAATAATAAAACATTAGTTCATATCTTTTTGTAAAAAATATAACAAATTAGATTGTTTAGACTTTCTGAAAATCAATATATATGTGCAATAATTAAACATCTCTATTTCTCTTGGATAATGACATAAAAAGAGAAAATGCCTGTTAGTTTTATGCATTAAAAGGTCAATCGCAACTATAATTATGTTGACATTTTGAAGAACAATTCTGGAATAGTAAATCAATATTATCATGAAGTTTTTGATCGTTCACGTTTTTTAGAAACCGTCTACAAGTAAACTAATTTGAACAACGTAAAATCATTAGACAAATGATAATAAATATTATTGCTTTAATGATTTTAATATATATATATATACTAACATTAAATGCTAACAGTTAAATTTGGATTTGATAACAAATTAAAAACGATTCCCATTAAACAGCTGATCAATAAAATATAAAATAAATTTATAATCACATATCTATGCGCAGAAATAGGCAACTATTTAGTAAATATATATTTCACCGCAAATAATCTACAAAATAGACCATCAGGCCAATTAATATGCTAATATGATGACACAAATTGGAATTAAAATAGATAATTAATTAAAAGTTATTAGAAGAGATAAAAAATTATTAAAAATCAAGACCCGTATATTGTAACTTATAAATAAAATGTCAAGAAATTTAATTCATGAAACGAACTACATTTAAATAAATCAATCTATAAAATGTCATGAACAAAGATGAAATTTCTAGAATACTTTTATTAATTTAGTCTAGGGATTTTATATGTGGTAAAATTAAGTACTACCAGATAAACTACATATTTTAATAAATCAAACAACATCTCTATAAGAGGTTAAAGCATTTATTTAAATAGTCAATTAATAAAACCACATATGATCTGCATAATGATTATGGTTTGCAAAGATAAAGAAGGCAATGGCATATTGTTTCACACTGAACCAAAGACTCTTTCAGATTATTTGAAGATATTCTCTCATTCACAATCATAGCACAGACATGAGTGTTGTATCTTCACATATAAACTGCAAAAAGGAATTTGCTATTAAATAAAAAGAAGTTTTTTTTATTTCTTTTCCAACTGAAAGTTACTGAGCAGGACATTTTTTTAATATAATTCAGATAATATTTACTTTATGTATTTTTATTTAAACGCACATTGATTACGTAAATAATATTCATTAAGGCTGTAGCCTCAAGCGCATGCGTATAAAATGCGATAGTAGGGACCTCTACAGGTCTTAAAACCACAAGCTTACTCATTGGAAGAAAAGAGGGGAACCCTTCTTTACTTCAACCTACTTTCTATTTAAGTAGGTGAAGCTGAAGCAGTTGATCTGAAAGTGTGAAGCTATTCAATACTTCACTAATTAAGTCCACATTTCTTATTATACATTAATACTCGAGAAATCTTTCGATTTACAACGAGTCAATGGAAAAATTATATAGTGAGAAATCTATTACGATAATTTAAAGTTGTAATTATAAATTTATTTAAACGCGCATTGATTACGTAAATAATATTCATTAAGGCTGTAGCCTCAAGCACATGCGTATAAAATGCGATAGTAGGGACCTCTTACATAATCAATGTGCATTTAAATAAATTTATAATTTCAACTTTAAATTATCATAATAGATTTCTCATTATAAAATCTTTCCATTGACTCGTTGTAAATCGAAAGATTTCATGAGTATTAATGTATAATAAGAAATGTGGACTTAATTAGTGAAGTATTGAATAGCTTCACACTCTCAGATCGAACCGCTTCAGCTTCACCTATTTAAATAGAAAGTAGGTTGAAGTAAAGAAGGATTCCCCTCTTTTCTTTCAATGAGTAAGCTTGTGGTTTTAAGAACTGTAGAGGTCCCTACTATCGCATTTTATATGCATGTGCTTGAGAGTACAGCCTTAATGAATATTATTTATGTATTTTTGTTATTGCAGTATTTATTATGATATGTAATCCATATGGTAAACATACATGGACAGCCTCCTCATTAACATGCTACTGCATGAAAAATATAACATTATTTTTAAACATGTGAAGATTCTTAACATCTTCATCAAATGGGTTTTCATAAAGGCAAAAACATAGTGAATATGGTCAAACCTTTTTATACATGTATTTATCAGAAAAGAAATAAATTACAGTCCTCATATCTCAAAGGCTATAAGGTCATCATTAGTTGTTGATGTTTGAAGCAGGATGGTATGCATGAGCTATGCTGCCATTCAAAAGAAAAAATGAAAAGTCAATTATATTGAAAAGTTTGTGATGTACTTTACTATCAAGGAATAATTATTCAAAGCACAAATAAAGTTTAATTTATTATAAATAAAAAAATAGAAGAAGTATGTTGTGAATATTATGTGGATATTGATGACATATTCAGATAAAGTAATAATATATGTTATTCAATTTAGTGAAATATTTTAAATATAGATAATTCAAAGTGATATCCAAACATGTCCTCATACTGATAAAAAAATAAACAATTTTTATTTCTACTTTCAAAATATTTTTGATCAAATCAAATGACATTTTAAAATTTAATGCTTTTAATGATTAAAGGATAAAATATGTGTGGATAAATTTAGATAAAAATATAAAAAATAGTCATGTGACTACTATTTTAATTATTGATTTAAAAAATCTAAAGCAGAAAAAACATGAAAACTCTCAAATTAAGATACAGCTGAATTCTATTTTTTAGATTAATAAAAACTATTTAACTCATAGTTGTAATGTGCTTAAAAGATTTAACACAAGAAATAAAATGTAAAATAAGTGTTATTGTAAGAAAATAAAGCAACAATCTATTAATAATCCATTAATCTTCTGGCAAGCCATGATTTGAACAGCCTTTAATCGCCAATTTTATAAACATTCATGCTCTTAGTTTTATCAAAGTGAATTTTATTTTTTTATTTGCATGTTTAAATTTATTTACAAATTTTTAACAAATATAAATTTAAGAATTAAAAATAATATATCAATTTTGAAAATAAAGAAAAAGGATGGTAAACTGTAAAACAATAGATTTTATTTTTGCCTTTAGCCTAAAAAATTTATTTGTAATAAAACAATTTTTTGCGAAGAATGTAATCAAATAAAATCATTTTTAATATATTAAAATTCCACTTATAATTAGAAAAGATTGTCAAACAATTATGACTATAATATTTATGAAGACGTTTTTTTTTTTACTATAATGATTAGTTACCTTACCTTGTACTTTAAAAAAAAAAGTTCAAATAATATCTAAATGTAATCATCATATACTTAATAAAAACAAATATTTTTTTAATAAAAATAAATCTAAATAAATTACATGTAAATTTACATTTATTCATTTCAAAACATATCATCATGATATTTTAAAACTTATCCAAATATTTCATCAAGATATACAGTTTTTATACATCTAAGACTATAAAAAATAGTTTTGTCTTCATTAAGTTGGATATCTTTGTTCATATCTAAGCAAGTAGATAAAATGGATATAGTATGAAAAATATCATCACAATTTTTCTATAATTATTTAAAAGATGATGAAAATATTTTTGTCATCTATTCAAAATGTCATTGGCATTATATAAGAG
This sequence comes from Epiperipatus broadwayi, assembly GCA_028023455.1. NCBI lineage: Eukaryota > Metazoa > Onychophora > Udeonychophora > Euonychophora > Peripatidae > Epiperipatus > Epiperipatus broadwayi. The sequence continues at coordinate 110,224 of JAQFVV010013112.1, forward strand.
AGTGCTATTTTTGTAATTAAAAACATTGTAATACTGATTTTCAGATCCATATGTTGCTTTCAGTGCATCAAAAAAGTTTCAGAATGATCACAATCAGTGAAGATTGGCATCATTTTTCAGTTTTAATACACCAATCATTTTTAAACTTTCTGATCAGCAAAAAAATTCTCCATTCAGATGTCTATATTTATTATGAAGTTATTAGTTAATATCCTGCTCAAAAAACACAAGTTTCTGTTTAATTAAATTCATAACAATAAAACTGTCAGAAAATTAGTTGTAATTCTTATTTTCAATGAGCTCAAAAATAGATCTGATTGTTAATATACTTCTTAAGACAATTCCATATTACAGTAATATGACAATCCTGGAGGTCCCAGTTAGCAGTTTTAGATACTTCTAATGAACAAATCTTTTTTATGAATATGGAAAATGATTTGCTTTTTTATGCATTTATAATTTGAATCTTGAAGAACAGCAATCTATAATCCACTGTACATTCTACTTGTAAATGCTTACTTTTAAGTGCTTGCATAGTATGAACATTTTTGTATTCTGACTTCTAATGGTCATGTGATCTATTAAATGCCATTGTTTTGAATTTGGGTGCTTCAGTGTTTACTTTATAGCACTTTTTCCTACCAGAATGAAGTGTTTGTGTTAATCAAACTATATTTTAAGCAACAACTTAATAACAACTGACTTATTTAGATTTACAGTATTTTCCAACAACTTTTGACTAAAGTTTATTTACACAAACACACATATAAATGTCTCCAAGAAAAAAAGCAGATATCCTAATGATACTGCTTTAATGAGCTTATCTTGCAAGAAATAAAAATATTTTTTCTCTGCCTTGAAGCATAGAATTTAATAAAATGACCATTAGTACTATTGTTCAAGGCAATTTTAACACTGTTAGTTCTTTATTAATACACTGAAAAATTTCAAGAATATAAAGATACTAAATTAGATTTTTCAACAAACAATACATTCACTTTTTACTGATTGATCTATTCTTCAAAAAAACTTGTATACTTCCACTTACTCTATGAACCTCTAAAAGATGTATTTCATTAGGAGCTACTTTATTGGCAATCCCTTAGCTATCAATGCAGTTTCCCAATCTATTGTTAAAAAGTTTATATCAAGTGGTATTTATACAATCCATGTACTTTTATTTAGGAAAAAAAACATATTTTTATAATATTTACCTTACTATTCACATTTCTTTCATTGTAATAAGAAATCCATCAGGCATGACAGATTAGCTGGGCTATATCAAACAAGTCAATTTTGGGCCACATTTTTTAGGCAGTTTCTATCCCCAGGATAACCAGAAGTATCTGAAATATGGAAGCCTAAATATATCATCTTTGCCAGCTTAAGCTTCATTCTCATATCCTGCCCAAACAAACTCAATAGTGTTTGTATTGCCTTGAGCAAAAATTGTAACTAAGAACTATTATCTTATTAAACTTGCTGCCATTACTGCTTTCTTAATTCTAAAGACCTTACATTAAAATAATGCAAAAGAAATTGGATTAGTGCTTCATGTTATAAGGTAAAAATGTGGTTGCACAAGCTTGCAATCTAAGGAGGGAGAGAGGAACGACTGTTTGCAACAGAAATCATACTTATCCTTTGATGATTCAATATTTTATCCATCAAGACAGTAGAAAGTACTTCAGTTTGGGTACTGTTTATTTGTTATTCACTGTTAATTTTCATATCAAAGGATGAATTCATTACCTGCCTACAGCTGAGCCTCACAATACCAGAACATTGTACCCTAGCAATTTTATTTATTATCAAAACTACATAAATGATAATCATAACTTTGATTTTGTGGTTAATCAAATAATTGGCATTTGTATCTTTATAGTTTATTATAGACATCTTTATCATTACTTGAACTAATAAACTAGATTCATTAACTAATAAGTTACAAAGAATTTGGTACAAATTTAGTTTCATCCCTTTCAAACATCAGCAGTTGATTTATTTATCATTTATAAAAAAGTGATTTCTGGATAGAAGTGGCTATTTGCCTAATTACTAATTAGTATAGATTTGAAAAATTGACATTTAAAATTTTATGAAAATTGTTTTTTTGAGTTTGACTTGTGATTATATATATAATTAGTTAAAACAATTGTTCTGTGAATAAATATATATATTAACAGGGTTTTATTTAAGATTTAACTTATTTATATTATATATATATATATATATATATATATATATATATATATATATATATATATATATATAATTAGTTAAAAGCTAGTGCTGATAACATTACATTATCGAGTTACAATGAAAACTATTTTAAAAAAATTACTTATTCTTTTTTATAAATGTCTGTTTCCTACAGTTTTCAATTTTCCCAATTTACTATCATTTTTATGTAAATATTTAATTTATATAAGGCGATGTTTTATAAATTATAATAACTAGCTTAATCCACTGCACATGCGCTTTACAGATCAAACTCTAGAGATTAGTGATTAATTAAATCTTCATGCTCTCAGTTCCAAATGCTTCAGATTTGCCTACACATATAGTTTGGGTGAAAAGGATAGAATGATCCATTCTATCTTTTAAAAAGACTTTATCTTATGTTTGGAAAGGAGAATATTCAGTATAAATAGGATTCGATCTTTAGTAGTAAAGTGCATGTGCAGTAGATTAAACTATAGTTATTATCATTTTTATAATAAAACTGACCAATCATCTTCTCATTTCTAAAATTAATGAAGTATAACATATTAACTATTCCTAATTTCTCATTAATATCAGGTGTTGGTGCCTTTTTAACAGTACAAATTAAGTGAGAATTAAAGAATATATTTGAGCTGGAGATTATCTCTAGTTTAATGAATGATCAGTAATAATCATTAATATAATTCAGCAAAATGATTTGTGGCAAAGTTGATTTCAAAAAATTTGATGCCTGTAATTTATAGTAAATTGCTATCTATAAAATATTAAACAAATGTTGAAAATATGTGTAGGAGATTGTGACTGGACCAACTCATGAGTTCTGGTTCAGTTTAAAATGTCCACCTTGGTGATCATTTATCTTTTTCTCATGTCTTTGGTCATACTATTCAGAAAATTGTGATGAAATAAAAATATATAGGAGTATATGTATTCAATTAAAAATATATACAAAAAGGGTATATATGAAGTTAAAATTACATATGAGGTAAGAATGCCTTACTTGAAAGAATGATTTGGGTGTTTGAAAAATGCATCCAGAGTGAGAAAGGTTCGTTTGGATCCTGTGCTGATTGGTGTTTGTATTATGATTGAGCTAAGATAAAAGTTTTATTGGGATAAGAATAAAATTTGATAAAATATATATCTTTAAACCAGTGGTCTTCAACCTTTTCACACTTGCGGACCTGTAAAAATAAGGATAAGGTTCCTCGGACCAGCAAAAATAAGGATAAGATTTCGGCAGAAGTCTATAGATAAATTTTCTTAAAGATAAGCATAATTGTTATAACTGATCAAAACAACAATGTTAAATATATAAGATAATGTTTTATATATTTATGGAATTTATATAATAAAACACTTTTTTTAAAATTTTTTTAGAAAAGTAATAAAAAATTTAATTCTACCCTCCCCCCCCATAAACATCTGTGATAACTAGAAAAACATTAATTTATGAAAGATTGATTAGATTTTGTTTTCGTTCTGTTTTCTTTTTTTTTTAATTGGGTAAAAATGAGATAAATAAAAATTGGCTATATTAATTAAAAGTTTAAACTCTTATTATTTATTATTAGAAACTTTTTACTGCCCGTCTAGCACACGGACCTGCAGAGAAGTTCCGCGGCTCGGTGCGGGCCGCGGACCAAGGGTTGAAGAACACTGCTTTAAACACATATTTAAATCTTTAAATATAATAATCAAATGATATCCCTAGGCAGTTTATAAGAAATTTGAGTAATAACAATAACAGAGTTGTGCTGTGACTCATAAATCTAAGCGTTTTAGAATTTGTCAATGATTTATCACTGGACAGTTAATTATAAGAGTTAGGGCAGTTATAATAATAGAGATGAGCTATATGAATCACAAATCTTAGATGAACCTTGAGATTCAGGATGTGTCACTCTATTACCGTATAATTTTTACTGATTAATAATTTAAAAGAAGTTCAAGATTTGTTTGTGATCCATTGATTTTGAGCTCAAGAATTTTCCATTCTGCCAATTCACTAAATCACACAGGGCAATAATAATTGAATGGTTTAGTGCTCAAGAAATCATAAAAAATTTAAGTACTGAAAATAATAAAACTTTCTACAATTCTTGAAGCTTGAGATCAATTTCAAGCTCAAGAACATACCATTCAATCATGGAATGACACAGGTCAAAAATCAAATAGTTTGTTGCTAGAAACAAAATAAAAAATACGAAATCCAAATATGTCCTTCTACCACTATAGCAAATTAAATATAGAATTTATAATGTTTAATTAAACATACTATTAATAATGAAAATATCATCCTCTTTATATAGATATCAAGTGTTCTTGTCTGTTGGAAAAGAATGTATTGATAATCTCTCACTTGAACATAATCTAAGATTTGTAAACATAGTCATGTGCAATAAAGCATTTACAAAATTTATATATATATATATATATATATATATATATGATTATATATATATATATATATATATATATATATATATAATCAATCATTATTAATCCACTGCAGGATGAAGGTCTCTCCAAATTCAATCCATCTTCTCTGATCTTTAACTTCTCTTCTCCACATCACCCCTGCACACTTTCTTATTTCATCCATCCATCTCACATGTGGTCTCTTTCTGGGTCTTTTTCAATCTCTTGGAATCCAGTTTAAAATTTCAATTGTTCATTTACTATCATCTCTTTTAGCAATATGTCCAGCCCAACTCCATTTCAATCTTTTAATTTTTTCAATGAGGTCAGTAACACCTGTTTATTCTCTTACCCATACATTGCATTTTCGATCTCTGAGTGGTCTGAAGTCTCTATGTTGCTCTTCTATTAAGTGTCCAAGTCTCAGATCCATAAATAAGAACTGGTAAAACACATTTGTTAAAAACCTTCCTTTTCAAACACATAGGCATATATATATATATATATATATGTGTGTGTGTGTGTGTGTGTGTGTGTGTGTAAATAATAAATAATAATTATAATTGAGATTATATGCAAATGAAATGAAAATAACTGTAGTTCCAATGAATTACTTTGTTTCCTTTATATATATATGTATTTCATTCTGCATTTGTCTGATGTGGCATGTGTTTTGTAGTATGCTTTATGAAGTGTATACTTATTCTGTCTTTGTTTCTAGATTAATGCAATTTTGGTGTTAAGCACTATAATTATAGCTTTTACCTCATTATGTATGTATGCTGTTAACAGAATGAACTAAAACAACTATGATTATAGTGTATAGCACAGAAAGTGTACCTAATACATCGAAGAAAGAATAAATTATACACTTCATAAAACATACTCAACATGCATATGCAAAATTTACTATGTATAATTAATGAAGTTTAAAGCAAAATTATATATATATATTGTAATGATCCAGAGAATAACACTTAACGTGATCTGCACTACAGGGCGCCATCTAGGCATTTGAACCTAGAAAAATTTATAAAGTAGGCAGATACGTAAGTCAAAAAAAAATTTTTTTTATTTTATTTACATATTTTGATATCCGGTCATTAGCCCAAGTCAGTAGCTCAGGGAGTAGCAGAGATTTAATAATATAATATCTTATTTAATTATATTTCAATATTAAAAAATAAATAAAATAAGCCACTGCCAGTAATTAACATACAAAAATTTATTCACGCATATATATATATATAAGATTTAACATTATTTTTACTTTTATTTTAGATTTTTAATTTACATTTTAAATTTTATACTATTACTAACTGCACAGATATGTTTAAAAATGTTGAGTATAGATCGGTTACATAGATTCCACGGTCAAAAACATTTCAAAATAAACATAAACGATCAAAATACAAAATCATTGATACCGTCAATTGCAGAGGGAAATTTATAAGTAACTGAATAGCATTCACCATAAGATGCTTGCATTAACACCAACAACTTAAAAGACATCCAAATAACTACATTTTAGATACTCACCGTAAGGTATCAGTATTTACCGAATGTCTATATATATTTTGATCGAATATGAAAACCAAAAAACATAATCAACCAGTAACGAACCCATGCAAGCATCTATACCCAACTTAAATTTAATGCATCTTTATTTAGAGTGTTGAGTATGAATAGACTACATAGATTTGCATTTGAAAAAAAAATTCAATCCTTGTTTAACCTTAGGCCAAAGGTTCACAGTCAAACCAAATTTCAATCCATCTGATATATCAATGTATTCAATGTAATACGAATATGGAAGCACAATTAGGTTAAGAGAAGAAACTGCTTCTCGTCAGATAGGAATACTACATCTATCAGACAAGAAGAGCAATAAAAAAACTCCATCGAAAGGAACAGCGTTCTACATCTTATAATCCCTTCCATAGGTAAAACAGAAGTGTGCGGCATATAAAGCAATTCTGCCCATAGCGAATCTCATACTACATCTACTAATTACACCAATATATCCAATTTATTGACCTAATTCAACTACGAAACAAATAACCTAAGATTACCCTCCCCTAATATAACTTTACAAATCTATATAGCCATTCACGCCCGACTTAAGTTTAATATTTATATAACTAGTTTAATGAAAAAAAAAATCATAATAAAACTTAAAGAACAAATAAATAAATAAATGGAAATGATTTTACAAAAGAAATACATTAAATAAAATTATAACTAATTAATAAATAACGTTGGTCAGATAGGATTCTATTTCTTAATTATTTTAAATACAGAAAGTTTTTAATTTAATGTTCATTAATTATAAAGTTCTTACAGTTTAAAACAGTTCATCTTTATCTGTTGTTTGCCATTTGAACATAAATTCCCATGCCATCCTAAAATGATTGGTTGAGTTAGCCATTGTTTTTTATTTATTTATCTGGAGGTCTTTTAGTTTAGTTGGTCCTTAATGTAGAAAAAAAAACGATGTCATTTCTTTTTTTTAACAAAACTGAAGGGATTGAAGAGTGCGTCTTTTCAATCTCTTCTCCTTCAACTCCACACTAACACATATAGTCACATCATAATAACTAACTAACTCTTTTATTTTCAAACCTTTCCTTTTATAATAATTTTGTGGGTTAACTCAACATTACGTCATGATGGTGAAAACCTTTTCGTTGAGGTCCGATTTCCTGATGGATTTCTTTCATTTGCTAAAAGTTTCTATTGTTTTCCTATCTGACCTATGCTTATACATTTAAATGCCCAAAGGCTAGTTTACTAATTAAAATAATCATTTCCATTTTACAAAAGATAAATTAATTTGTTTTCAAACTTAAACATATATTTTTATCTCTAAATCTTTTCTGAAAATTTAGTTTTAAACTACTCTCTTTTTTAATAAAGTTTTATTTTAATAATTATTTATCTGTGCAATTTTATATATATGCGAGTTTAAGATGATTTTTTAATTTTCAGTTTTTAATTCTTAAAAAAGAAATTTTTATTGGCGAACTTTTTTTTTATGTTTACTAATAAAAAATAATGTAACGTACGTATGTGCCCATTACATATCAGTAAACTTGCTTAAAAAAATGAACAAAAATAAATAAATATTTTACTTAGGGTTAGTAATTACGGTACATGATAAACAAAATTTACAAAACATTCGGTTAGTATAAAGACTATATACAAAAAAAAATGTTGACTATCGTTTTACTAAGGACCATCCATGTCTACACCTCCTCCCCACAAGAGTTCTATTATTTTATTTTTTTATATACATTTTATTTTTACACATGGCATGACATGCAAGTTATTTAAATTATTTATTTAAGAAGGTTGCATTGAACTAAATACGTATTGAAAAATAATGGATTTATACATGTATATTTGCAGCACAATTATAAATACCACCAACTTATTTATGACTGATTAAAATGCTTAAATAGGATTACACTGATGTAAATTCCCAACGGTACTCATTGTAAGGTACCACATTTTGATCATAAACTTACGTGGCTGTGCATGCCTATACACGTTAAAGCATAATATATATCAACAAACAAAAAAAACATATTTATTGCAACCTTTTGACATTTTTTAACAAAAATTAGTTTTAAAATTATTTATACTTTCTCATGTTTAATATATATATTCGCAATTTCTTGTGGCAGTGCTTTTATAAGATTTAAAGTATACAACTTTATGTAACAGATAAAAATATTTCATTTTGAAAAAAGAAATCTACTCAGGGCCCTGGTAGTTTATTAAAGATTGGCCCCATGTTGGGCACCAGTTTTAATGATCTGGACAATAACACTTAACGTGATCTGCACTACAGGGCGCCATCTAGGCATTTTAACCTAGAAAAATTTATAAAGTAGGCAGATTCATAAGTCAAAAAATTTTTTTTATTTTATTTATATATTTTGATATCCGGTCGTTAGCCCAAGTCACTAGCTCAGGGAGTAGTAGAGATTTAATAATATAATATCTTATCTAATTATATTTCAATATTAAAAAATAAATAAAATAAGCCACTGCCAGTAATTAACATACAAAAATTTATTCACGCACATATATATATATATATATATATATATATAAGATTTAACATTATTTTTACTTTTATTTTAGATTTTTAATTTATATTTTAAATTTTATACTATTATTAGTTCGCACAGATTTGTTTAAAAATGTTGAGTATAGATCGGTTACATAGATTCCATGGTCAAAAACATTTCAAAATAAACATAAACAATCAAAATACAAAATCATTGATACCATCAATTGCAGAGGGAAATTTATAAGTAACCCAATAGCATTTACCATAAGATGCTTGCATTAACACCAATAACTTAAAAGACATCTGAATAACTACATTTTAGATACTCACCGTAAGGTATCAGTATTTACTGAATGTCTATATATATTTTGATCGAATATGAAAACCAAAAAACATAATCAACTGGTAATGAAACCATGCAAGCATCTATACCCAACTTAAATTTAATGCACCTTTATTTAGAATGTCGAGTATGAATAGACTACATAGATTTGCATTTGAAAAGAAAATATTCAATCCTTGTTTAACCTTAGGCCAAAGGTTCGCAGTCAAACCAAACTTCAATCCATCTGATATATCGATGTGTTCAATGTAATATGAATATGGCAGCACAATTAGGTTAAGAGAAGAAACTGCTTCTCATCAGATAGGAATACTACATCTATCAGACAAGAAGAGCAATGAAAAAAAAACTCCATTGAAAGGAACAGTGTTCTACATCTTATAATCCCTTCCATAGGCAAAACGGAAGTGTGCAGCATATAAAGCAATTCTGCCCGTAGCGAATCTCATACTACATCTACTAATTACACCAATATATCCAATCCATTGACCTAATTCAACTACGGAATGAATAACCTAAGATTACCCTCCCCTAATACAACTTTACAAATCTATATAGCCATTCACGCCCGACTTAAGTTTAATATTTATATAACTAGTTTAATGAAAACTTAAAGAACAAATAAATAAATAAATGAAAATGATTTTACAAAAGAAATACATTAAATAAAATTATAACTAATTAATAAATAATGTTGGTCAGATAGGATTCTATTTCTTAATTATTTTAAATATGGAAAGTTTTTAATTTAATGTTCATTAATTATAAAGTTCTTACGGTTTAAAACAGTTCATCTTTATCTGTTGCTTGCCATTTGAACATAAATTCCCATGCCATCCTAAAAAGATTGGTTGAGTTAGCCATTGTTTTTTATTTATTTATCTGGAGGTCTTTTAGTTTAGTTGGTCCTTAATGTAGAAAAAAATGATGTCATTTCTTTTTTTTTAACAAAGCTGAAGGGATTGAAGAGTGCATCTTTTCAATCCCTTCTCCTTCAACTCCACACTAACACATATAGTCACATCGTAATAACTAACTAACTCTTTTATTTTCAAACCTTTCCTTTTATAATAATTTTGTGGATTAACTCAACATTACGTCATGATGGTGAAAATCTTTTTGTTGAGGTCCAATTTCCCAATGGATTTCTTTCATTTGCTAAAAGTTTCTGTTGTTTTCCTATCTGACCGATGCTTATACATTTAAATGCCCAAAGGCTAGTTTACTAATTAAAATAATCATTTCCATTTTACAAAAGATTAATTAATTTGTTTTCAAACTTAAACATATATTTTTATCTCTAAATCTTTTCTGAAAATTTAGTTTTAAACTACTCTTTTTTTAATAAAGTTTTATTTTAATAATTATTTATCTGTGCGATTTTATATATATGCGAGTTTAAGATGATTTTTTAATTTTCAGTTTTTAATTCTTAAAAAAGAAATTTTTATTGGCAAACTTTTTTTTTTATGTTTACTAATAAAAAATAATGTAACGTACGTATGTGCCCGTTACAATATATATATATATATACATGTTATATGAGTGTTTTCACAGGTTGTGGGTCTATCCATGTAAGCTTTTAATTAAAAAAACCCCAACATTTTGACTGGATCACAAGCCCTCATCTGGGGGAAAAAAAATTTTAACTCCAGGTCACAATTTCTATATTGAATATCTCGTTCATGGATCAAATGAAAAAAACATCATGTAAAACAATAATTACCAACAAAATTTATGCATAATATAAAAAAATGATAATAACTACAGTACATTAATGTATATATGAAGATCAAAACTATCCTTATTGTAATTTATGCCTACATTAAATAACATTAATTAGATTGACCAATCACAGTATGCTGTTCTTTTTATGTAAAAACTCTCTAATCTAGCTTGTATAATACTTTTATGCGAACACATTTTCTGAATAATTAGGTGTCAATTAATGGCTTGTAAAGAAATTTTTAAAAAAATTAACAATTGTTATTGAGATGGATGGAACATGGAGAGATCTTCATCATGCAGTGGATTGATAATGATTGATGGTGATGATGATGATGATGATACATATGCATTGTTTTCTTTTGTCTTGCTTTGCATAACATTCTTATTTTTGTTCTAAGCAAAATCATACTGTCTGTTCCATTTCATTTATCCTGGCACTGTTCTAGGATAATATTACTTTAATAAATAGTCACTTATTCCATCCAATTATTTTCTTTCTATCAGCATATTTTTAAATATAAAAAGAGTTATATTAGTTTTTATTTATGACCACAGATGACTGGTAGTATCATGTTAGATGCAATGACCTGAATTTATTTAGTTTTCACACAGAACAAAAGTAACTTTTGCTATCGAGTTTGATAATAATAAATATAAGCTTTAATTTACTTAAATGCTTATTTTCACATTGGGAATATATTTAAATTATTTCAATGATATTTTTATTAATACAAATAAGATACATTTAATTTTTGTTTGTAAGAATTCACCCAACAACCTGTGTGTAAAAATGGAAATGCTAATGGAAGGCTGAAATGTAGGTTGTTGTTATTTCTCAATATCAATTGAATCCACAATAAATGTTCAATTCATTTCTATTTTTAATAACATAATTTTTTTAAGCCGTAAATTATTATTCAAAATATTTAAAATTTGGTGTAAAGTATTTTATATAAAAAATAAAAACTAATAATTTAAATTTCTTTTTAATTAAGTTTAACGTTCCTGGAGAGACAGATGGTATTGAATTGCTCATTAATACTATATTTTCAATTTTTTTGATATTTTACTTTACTTGAACTGAAGATTTATTTATAAAATGACTTTATATATAATTTATTGTGAATTATGGACTAGAAATGGAACTTTTTCATCATTTAAGGAATGTACCAAAAGTTTACATTGTAACTCTGAAATTTATTTATCAAGCGCATATTACTATGTAATTAAATAAAAAGATATTCACCTTTTCACATATGTGTTGTAATAATTTATATAAGCTCAAGTATGCTGTGTTGAGTACAGAAAAACTCCCAATCCAAACACAAGATAAAGACTTTATAAAGATAGGAGTAGTCATCTTATATTTAAACTAAATTATATTTATATAAGCCAATTTGAGTCCACTAGAGGAAGCCTGGGACTCCAGTTTTAACTGTTACAAGCTCCCTATTTTATTTGCCAAAGTCATAGACCAATTTTGGATTCATAGAACAAAAGTTTACCAAGATATAAGTGAATACTGGTTTTATTGTTTTTCATCTTTATAAAAAATTTTAGAATAGTTTTCACTCAAGAATAATCTAGATAATCTATTGATCCAATTATGCAAATGGCTGCCATCAGAAATACAAAAAAGCTAGGTTAAATAATTCTAGGAATCATTAGGACAACATAAAACCTTGGAAAATAATTTTAAATCAAACCAAATAATTCTAAAAAGAATAAAGATCCTAGAAATCCAAATTTCTTGTTAAAATAAACAGAGAAACCATTAGGACATCAAAGCTCATAGAAAACATGGTAAATAAAATGTTAACAAAGACAGTTTTAAGAATTTCATCATTGCATCAGATATTTAAAATGTGAAACAAGTTTCTATTACTGCAAACCAGTCAGGGAAGACAGAAAATGGCCTAGGGATTATTATAGATACAAAAATTAATCATAAACTAAGGAAAAAAAAGAAATTCCAGTGTTAAATTGTTCATAGAAAAAAAGATACATTATGGTGTCGAACCAGATCAGAAAATGATTTTAAATTTTAATTCAATCTCAATTTTATAATTTAACATTATAGATTATGACTTAAGCTATCTCCCTGCATAAAAATCAGGTTTCTCCAATGATCAGAACAGAAGTTATTAGCCCACTTCCAGTGGATTGGGGCCTCAAAAATTAAAAAAAAAATTCTTTTCAAATCAACACAGAATTACAATGAAGTGATTTATGAGCAAAAAAACTAATAATTCAAACACAAAATTAATACAAATGATGTTTTAGACCTAAACAGAGACATTGAAGCTGCAAATTATTCATCCGCTTTCAACAATAATTATTGAGAACATTCCAAAATTTAACAACAAACTTTCAGATTATACAACTGAATCCTTGATTACTAAACCAAGATCTAAAATTCAATCAAAGAAAGCAGAACCCAATTAGTATCAACAAATAAAAAATCACTATGAACCCTGTAGGATTTTATAGTTGGTGGGTTGAACAGGTATTGTGAACATTTGCAGACATAGGAGGTTGATAGTGATTAAAAGCTGATTTTCAGCTCCATTGATCTCAGTGTATAAGATCATATGGCCAAATGATTTATTCTCATGTTGTGCATGTAAATCTAGGTTGATTTCAAGACTACAATGATTCAAATGTTGTATTGGTGGGTGTGAGTTTGCACTCCTCCTTTTTTTCTCAGGTGTGGTGATGATGGTCATGAGGGGCTTTGTTCATTTGTGAGGGTGGTAAGCAATCATTGTCTAGCCTGGAAATACCTTCTGGGCAGGTGAATGTCACTATATTCACTTGGACATCACCCTGAAGGGATACTACACCCCTGATGAATTATTTTTTTGGATTAGTGTGGATTTGCGCTCACTATTATTAGGTTTCAAGAATTAACTTTAGACTTAGGGCATTTGTAAAGTGGTTGGTCTGCTTTGGGCCATTGCCAATTTTTGTAACATTGATGGAGTTTTGATTTAATATTTCACAGGCATGGATCTGCACTCCTCATTTCTTCCTCAGGGGTGGCTGGGGGTGATGGCTATGGTCTGGTATATGGTGTGTAATGTTGACAATTGTTGCTGCTACCTGAAAACCTGTTGGGAGGCTTTCTGCACCATTTTGTTTTCTGATGGGCTGCTTTGCCTCCTTAATGGGTTGTTTTTGGGAAATGCAGATCTGTGCTCATTATTTATTATGTTTTCCCATGTTGGCTTTCCAAGTTTGCACAGGTAGAGTGAATTTGGTTACAGCACATTTGGACTGTTAAACTGGGAGACAGAAGTATCCAGAATGGTCTTTGCATGGTTCGGCTGTGAGTCAAGGGTTTGTTGTCTTGTGGACTTGGACTGGGGACCTCGTTGCCTGTTGTGATGTTGGCACAATGCTGGATTTGTCCATCTATTCAGCTGAAACTTGAGTCTTAACTTCAGGGCCCCAGGGTGGTATCATTGTGCTATGAATTACTTCTTGGTGGTTGGGCCATGTAATCCCATGTATAGATACACATTGGGCAAGATTATAGTAACCCTTTTGTGGATGTAATTGTTGTCTGGAATGTGTCCTTTTGTAAACAAGATTAATAATTGTTTGGCTTTTTTGTACATTGAATGCTTTGCAATCACATTGTGTATTTAGACCCAGAAGACTTTTATGTAATCTTTAACAATAAAGGTTGCCTTGAAAGATATAAGCCAATTTGAAGTATCTTGTTTTGAGAAAGTGAAAAACACTTTGACATTCATTAGTTTCTTTCATATATTAATGCACACAAAATCTTTTTATTTACTACCAGTCAATTTTAACACTTTTTCAATGAGGTCTTAAAAATAAATAAAAACAAATAATTATTTATCAGTTTGATTTATTTACAAATTTCTAATATTTAAAATATCCAATAGACAAATAAGTAATTTAATATAAATTCGTATATTAATCTGCTGAGTTAACTTGCATAGTGTTTGTTTCAAAGCATAACTGGTAGATAATTAGTAGAGTGTTGCAGTAATTCCAACTATAAAAAATTAGACTGGGCAGCATTTTGAAAATTTTACATAGTGCTGATATCATAGGTAATTGCAAATGCCTATATTGTCAGACTGAACAGTGTCTATTGAGAGGAACACTACTGGCTCTTATATTTATTGCATACATGAAATTGATTATATGCCGAGCCTCTTTAATCTTGCATTTTTTGTGGTTACTCTCAAGGCAAACAATCTCAGCAGAAATAGGCTTTTAGAAAGAATATATATATCAATTTCAAGTGATTGGCAATAATTGGGATATTGATACAGGATTTCAGGTAAAACCATTTGACAATTTGGTGTCTATATAATAAATGTCCTAATTTGGTTGTTGAGCATGGGCGTGTAGTAGCCTGCTTGAATTAGGTCATTCTTGTAAGATTCCTGGTTATCCTTGACATCTATTATAAATAAAGTTTTTGAATAAAAAAACTTTAAAGCTGATTACTTTGTATTGGAATAAACTTCTTGATTGTGGGGGTAAGTAGCTTCTAATTCTGACAGGCTTAATATTCATTGAAAAGTTGATGCAGTGAGTCCGTCTAGTTAATTTCAGGTTGAGATATTTAATACATTAATGGTGATCTTAGTTTTCACATATCATTTGATTTCAGTGAACTATTTGATGTTCTTAAACATGTCAAGGGTCAAGGGAGGGGGTGTGCAGATGAAAATAGCATTGGTGTATTTGATATAAATGTTGTCTCCATAAGAAATCAACCTGGATTGGATGGCATGCTTTACTATAAACTCCACAGTAAAACTACATATGACTTCATTATCAGACAGTCCCATAGGTAAGTTAGTGGTCATGAGTCTCTAAATGCAACATGTACATCATCATCATTGACTCACCACAATATATTTGTAATGATTTGAGATCTTTTGTCATTAATTGTGCTCAGCTTTAGCACTTCTTGAATAATGTTGATAGACTAGACTTTCTTTAAAGTTCAGTGATGTCAAATGAAGCCATTAAATATTTATTATGAATATTGGCATTTTTGATTGTGCTTACAAATTTGAATGACAATTTAATTGTCAGGGGTCTCAAACTTAGTTAAAACTGAATCCAGTCTGTGATTAGCTTTATGAAATCACTGTAATATGCTTAATTAATGTCAGTCATAAGCCTTAGTGGGTAGTCCTTCTTATGGACTTTTATATTGGTGAATATCCAAAGTGTAATGCTGCCAAAGGGATAAATACACAAGTAGTCAAAATATGTAAAGACTTTGTTATTATGTTTCCTTAAAATGTTAAGAGACAGATTTTGTCTTTTAGGTGCTTGAGGTTATAGTTGCTACATGCTTAAATTTGAAGAAGTGAGCTGATGCTGAATTTTTTCAAGGTAGGTGGGTTTTTGTATTAATACAAAATAGTGGCCTTTGTTTTCTTTGGGGTAAATGATGTTATTGAATGAAAGAAATGTATTAAAATTATTTACTTGTTTGTTCCAGCATCTAGATGGGGCAGGACAATGATTTTACATCAACAAATTTTTATTTGGACTTTTATCTAGGATGCATGTAATGCCAGAGTGCTAACTTTATTTGGAGATTAAGCCAACCATCTCAGATGAATCATGGACTGAGTTGTAATATAATGAGGTGAATTCAAAAAACAACATTGTCATGCTTTTTTCTTCTCCAAGACATCAAAATATCTATTTACAAATAACAAAGGGAAATAAAAAATGTGTTTAAATTTATGATGGTAAAAAGAATCAAGAGATTAAGCTCAAAGAGCTACATCTATCTCACAAATTGCAGTTTTGTGATTCCCTGCATGGAATGATTTTAACTATATTCCAAAATTGAAGTACAAGAGATTTATTGTAACGTAAATGAAGATTCACCATCAATTATTGTAAAAAATGATGTAATATTTGTATAAAAAATTTACTACAAGTAGAGATAACCCCTAATTATTCTGATTATCACTACTTCAAAAACCTTAACTCCAGACCAAATTAAATACTGTTGTAATAATCTTATGATCATATAAATAAAAGTATAAGCTGTATTTCAAAGTGTTATATTGTAATTAAGAAAATAAATTGAAGCAGATGATAAATGGTATTTTAATAAACTCTACATAAACTATAAATACAATTAAGCAGATGTTACTGTAAATTATTCCATAGCTATGTATAAACTAATACAAACTGTCAATAAATAAGAAAAATAGCATGATTTACTTTTTATTTAGCTTAGATATTTAAGCATTCAACATATTGACATTTTATTATGCATCATTCAATTTTTTGATTTGTTATGACTCCGAGCATTTGAACACAGTAGATAAATTCCTTTCTCTTCATTTATCGATGGATTTGTATTGGTTTATACATAGCATGCTATGGTTTATAGTAACGTCTGCTTTCGTTTTATTTCTATTTATATAAATTAGAGATAATAAAATTAGTTTATTTTAAGCTTCAACAGAGTTTTTGTTTATAATGAGAGGGGAAAATATTTGTTTAGTATCAACCCCCCCCCCAACAGATTCTAAAAGCTCTGGATTCTGAAATTGGGAAAAAATAGTAATCTTCTTGTAATATTGGAAATGTTTTTTTTCATAAGAAACAGAGGGTTTTATTACTTGTTAATATTATATCAGTTTCGGACATTTTATTAATAAAAAATAATCAACAATATATTACATGCAAATTATGGATGTCTTATGATTGGCTATCTAAAATAACGTGTAAATGAAAAGGATTTGGCTACAATACATATTAGTTTGTGTTTACATATGGAATGATTTGAATTCTCTGCATATTTTAATTATAAAAGAACTAAGCAATCTGAAATATATTTTCTAAAAATATGTCCTTTTATCAAAATTGGAATGAGAATGGTTTTAATAATTTTTGGTTAAATAAAAAATATTCAATTTTGTGAATTTGTACTTGAATAATTTTGGGATGAGTTTTATAATGTGATAAATTTAACCGAATCTTTGATTTCAATGAAAAACAGAAATTATAAATTCCAAATGGATGAATATTAAAATATTCTTTTTCTATGAATTTATTCGCCTTTGTGAATAATATGATTTTATAAAAGTAGTTACATTAATTTTAAATATTGTATTCCAACATTTGCTTTTTCTGAATGTTTGATTTATTTGAGCTTTTTTTCAGTTTATGTTTGGTATTATTTTATGTAGATTACAAATAAATTAAGTCAGATGTCACATGACATTTATATAGATTGTATATATGCATCGTCGTTATAGATTTTACGACTGAAAGACTTTATCTGATTTTCATTTATTTCTAGCAGTACTTATGTATAATTAGAATAAAAGTTTGGTTGATAATTTACATAGCCTATTGTATGCTATTTTAATTTATAGTTAGGTTTTAATCAAGATATTTTTCACCATTCATATAATTCTTTTTTTTGTTTTTATTGAAACATATTTTAATCTAATCTAGATTAAATGCAGTATTTGAATTAGTAATCATCCATTTGTATTTAGATGTAGGAGTATTTCCATCATTTAATATAAAATACTGAATGTCTTTAGAAACATATTAAAGCTTATTTAAATTTTCCAAGTACATTCAACTATTAGTAATAGCACACAGATTAGTATAAACACAAAGTTTCAACCGAGTATTATTATTTTTTCTTCTTCGGGTATTGCCGAATATGACCAGTGTCAGGATCATTAGTTTAAAATTCAACATCCAAAAATTTAAAGATACACATTAGATTTCTATGCTGTGATGTGATGTGATGTGATGTATTTGGCTTCTCCTTAAACGAAGTCAAGAATATCTCAGCAACTATGCCCAGATAAACCTGCTAGTAGTGTCACTGATTAGAGTGACACCTGAAGAAGAGAGGAGAATACCACTCGAAAACGTTGTCTATACTAACTTGGGTGAAATTACTAATAGTGGAATGGAAATGGCAAATTTAAATAAGATTTAAAATCTTTCTAAAGACATTCAACATTAGACAATGGGAATAGACCAACATATAAGTATGACAAAACTTCCATCATCGTAAACTTTCAGAAAAACAGTAATCAGCCATATTTAAACTTTTTTTAACTTTTTGTCTGTGATAAACTATTCAACTGTAGGAAGAAAATAAATAGATATATGTGTATTCATAAATTGTCCTATAATAAAATTAATTCATATTTATCAGATAAGAACATAGATAATATTTTTGTTTTAAATAATGTTGATTGTATTTCTGTAAAATTTCAGTTTATTAGTAAATTTTTAATTACAAATGCAAGTGCTTATTTTAATTTGAAAATTATTAATAGAAAAATATTTGTCATGCATAACTGAAAGTATAGCAGAAAAAATGAATTAAAAAATTTATTTAAAATTATTGGGTAGTGATTTAGTGAATTTTAGAAAACTAAATATTAAAATTAAATCTGATATCAGGATATTAAAACTACAATATTATCAACATTTTTTAAAATAATAAAGCATTTCTTTAAAATGGAAAATGATTAAATTGTTGTCTAATCAAATTAATTTTATAAAACGTAATAATAATTTGATTAGCGGTTCAAAATAAGGGAAAATGGATTTCTATTTTGTTTAGAGTTATGTTGTTATTGGAGTATAACCGATAATAATAATCCTAATCCAAACATAATTTTTTGATGTATCTGTAACACAATAAAAATATATGTATATATAGTTTAATGATTAGATATGATACACAATCTGTTACAATTGGCAAACGTGTAAGTCTAGTCCTTAAGCATACAACTCATGTTTGGAATAGGTGCAGTGACTGCCCTTTGCAACACTAACACATCCAGACTATGATTGGTTGTAGTTACCAGTTTCCTGTTTCATGCGTGTTCATACCAAATTGTATTCTACAACAATGGAAATACTATATTACCTTTATTGTGAGATCTTTGTTCTTACTGGAAATGATAGATTCATTAACTCAGATCTCCAATTGGCTTCTTTATGTCATTAGCTATTTATTTATTTTTATTTTTATATCATTGATTAGTTTTATAGTAAACTGAACCCAATCTTTATAAGGATGAGTCCATTATCTGAAGGTAAACCTCTGCTGAATTAAGATGTCACAACAATTAGCGTTTTTTTCACATGTTGACCTGTGAAAATTTGACATTTGTTTCATTTCTTCACGTTGCTTTACATATGGATATTATTGATTGCTTGTTGCCTTGTATGACTGATAGTTTGAATACTCTTTACTCAGATGGATTACATAATTTAACATCAAAAACTCTTAAATGAAATAAATTCATTTTTACAACAGTTCTTGCATATTGATTTAATTTTTCTTCAAGAGATGAATCATTTCCAACAATCATAAAATGCTAGCTAATTAATCTTTCCTTTTACAAGAATGATCATTTATATTTTGTTGATAACAGATCAATTTTTATAGTATATTGATTACTAAACTGTTGTTAAAAGTATGCTGAATGTTTCGGAATCCGCGCACAATTTGACATTATTAGGAGATAATGATTTCAAAACCACTATTATATACGTATTTAGATTTATCTGTAGGCGTTTAGTTCAGTGTCTTTTTAATTATATAGTTTCCTTGGACTTTACCTTCTTGGCTTAAAAAAGAAAAAGGAAAAATGCTAAACTTTTCTGGTGTTTAACCTTTAATATTAGGTTAAATCCTGAGCTTTAGTTTGCTTTTAATTGACATTAATTACATACATTTTTTCTAAATTATAATTTAAGAAATTAATGTTTTGCATTTCTAGACCGCAGTTTCATACAATTATCTGAAAAAAACTTACTAATGATTTAATTTTAATCTAAAAGTATTAGCTTATAGTTGCTTGAAGATGGTTATTAATTAAACGAAGTTAATTTCCTATTTTTTTGATGTTATTATTTGTAATAAATATATTTGCTTTGTAATAATATTCGTATTGGTCACTACTTTATTTGATAATAATTATTGTTATCTAGAAGAATGCATTCTACATTATACTGGGCAAATAATATTGAATTTCATTGCTTTAGTTTATGTATAGTATATTATATATTGATAATAATATGATAGAAAAAGTTAACAACTATAAATACTTTGATCATATTATTAATACAGATGGAAACAGAATGAATAAAATTAATCATAGAATTAAACTTGGTTAGAGTGCTTTTGTTAGAAATAACTTAATATTAAAACGAAATATATCTAAATGTTCAAAAATGAAGATTTTTAATAAATGTGTGCTATCATATTTTACTTACCAATGTGAGATTTGGATACTTAACTGAAGAGCAATACAGAAGCTTCAGATGACTGAATAAAGTATGAAGAGATGTATGTTAGGAGTATTAAAAAGATATCAAAAGTAAAATACATGAATGAGAGAAAAATGATCTACTTAAAAGAATTAGCGACTGAAGTGGGATTAGGATAAGCATATAGAAAAGATGAAAATAAATGAACATTTGAAATCTTAAACTGGAGTCGAAGAGATTGTAAAAGACTTAGAAAGAGATCTCATAATAGATGTATTGATGAAATAAGGAAGTATGTGGGTAGTGTGGTGAAGAGAGGCTAGAAATCAGAGAAAATGGATTAAACTTCGAGTCACACTCATCCTGTAGTACTTCAATAATTGAGGAAAATGATGATGATGTTCTTTTATTTATTCGTGTTTTTAATTTCATTTTATGTTATCAAAGTTTAACTTATTACAAAAACTCTATTGGGAAGACCCTTTTTACTATAATAATGTCTACTTCTATCTATTTTACAGAATTATACAATATCTATTATATTTGGTCTAAGGATATATTTATCGGATTCAAAATATGCTAGAAATTTTTCATCTATATCAGGATAGAGTGATTCTTGATATCTGCTGTAATAAATTGGGCTACCACAAATTTTATTATGATCTATATTTGGAAAAAAGTTTTATGGGTCTTAAATTATTTAATACATTTATGGAAGAATATTTTGAATATTTAATTAGAATCACATACTTGGATTTAAAACTATTTTATTATTGGTTGTATTGATTTAAATAACATTTTACATCTTTCTATTTTACTTTATTATTTTCGGCTTACCTTTTATTATTTGTTATGTTTTAAAAACATTGGAGTTTGATATTAACAATTTCTCTTTGATACAT
This sequence comes from Epiperipatus broadwayi, assembly GCA_028023455.1. Taxonomy (NCBI): domain Eukaryota; kingdom Metazoa; phylum Onychophora; class Udeonychophora; order Euonychophora; family Peripatidae; genus Epiperipatus; species Epiperipatus broadwayi. The sequence continues at coordinate 132,203 of JAQFVV010013112.1, forward strand.
AAAAGAAGCAGAGCAAAGCAAATACTTAATGTCCATACCATAGATTTTTTTGTCAATACTGGTATTCTTCATTTATACTAAAACAAATTAGATAATCTGTTCACCAACATGTCTTACCAGTTTGGTGAATTTTCTAGTTTTTTTACATGTGACTTTAAAACAAGAAACACCATGTTTTTTTTCTTCTTAGTTTCCTAATAGTTTTTGTATGCAATATCAAGTGAGATCTCTTAAAGGCAGAAACCATATATGTGAGTCAATAAATATTTGTTAAAGAAATATTTTCAAATTATGATAGACAAATCTAAACAATTGCTTTTATTTCCAGTACACTGCAAAATTGTCGGCCATGACGATTGGCAATTGAAAGCAGAGAGTGTTAACACCCTTCTCCAATTACAAGCCAGACAATTCAATGCTGATCTTTTATTTAGCTAATTATAATTACATATAACTCTTAACTGAGGAGAGATTACATGAATTGAAAGAAAAATGGTCTGATCTTAGATGTAATGCTGTGGAATTTTGTAAAGTTAGTAGAAAGAATGAAAGAATAATTGATTTTAAAGTTGACTAGGTACTTTATTATAAAAACACTAACACTGAAAGCATGTGTGAAATAAAACGAAATCGACAATATTGTGTAGATTGATAGCATACAAGACAGTATTCACAATTAATTATTCAATTTCATGGAAGTTACTAAATACAGATAAATGAGGTTTTTGCACGGTTCTAGTTATGACCAAGAAGTTGAAGATTTTTGTCTAAAAGTATAAAAGATATTTGATATACTAAACAATATTTTAAAATTGATATGGAAGACACTAATTGTAGAATTGGAAAATAATTGGAAGATAAAAATATTGCGGGTAAATTTAATTATGGTAACATAAATTAAAAGAATAAAGATTTATGAAATTTCCAAAACAAAACCACTTAAAAATAATTTAACTTACTTGTTTGTTTTTTTTTTTTTTGCAAATACTGTTTTTATTTTATTTTATAAACCATTTTTTATTTCAGATATTCTCCAATGTTACAACTATATTATGGTCATTGCTGATGATTATTTCTATAAAATGTATATATCCTCATCATCATTTTCAACCACATCCACTGCAGAATGATGGTCTCTCCAAGTTCAGATCTCTAATCTCTCTTCTCTACATCACACCAGCACACTTCCTTATTTCATCTATCTATGGTGTCTTTCTAGGTTTTTATAATCTCATGGAATCCAGTTTAAGATTTTAACTGCTACTATCATCTTTTAGCAATATATCCAGATAAACTCCACTTCAATCTTTTATTTCTGTCAATGATGTCAATAGCATCTGTTTATTCTCTCACTTGTGCATTCCACTTTTGATCTCTTCTTGTTATCCATAATATTCATCTCTCCATACTCCTTTAAATAATCTGAATCTTTGTATTGATCTTTTGTTAAATGTCTAAGTCTCACATCCGTAAGTAAGAAATGATAAAATACATTTATTAAATGTTTTTCTTTTCAAACTTATAGTCATATTTCCGTTTAATATTAAGCTATTTCTACCAAAAGCACTCCAGCCAAGTTTAGTTCTATAATTAACGTCCTCCATTAATTTCTAACTCTTCATTGTCAATGTTTATTTTCTTTTTTTTAAATCCATTGAACATTGCATTAGTATTTTTAACATTTAACTTTAATCCTACTGTTTTTACTTTCATCTGATAACTCTTGCAACCTTTCCGGAACATTATTTGCAAAAAACAACAACAACATCTGTAAAATCTAGATGACTTAAATAATGTCCATTTGCTTTTACTTTCTCTGTTTTCCGTTTTAATCCACAAAATACTTCTTGAAAAACTGCTGTAAAATGTTTTGGAGATATGGAATTATGCTGTCATACACTTTTCTCACTGTTAATATAATCTAATTATTGTTGATGCATTTTTATAAATATTCTTCACAGTATGACAATATCCTGGGTCAATACATTGATTGTCCAATGATTTAATCACTAAAAAAATGCTTACAGAATCAAATGCCTTTTCATAATCTACAAATCCAAAGCATAATGGCAACTCATATTTATTGGTCATTTCTCTTTCAGTAATTGAGTGTGATCCAATATACTAAAATCCTTTCTAAACCCAGTTTGTTCTTTTGGTTGGTTAAAATACAAAGTTCTACGATAACGATTGTAAAATACAAAGTTCGCTGTAGACAAGTTTATACATAAATATATATTTAAAACAAATCTCCTAATCAATACAATAAAAAATATTTTACCGCATAAATTACATTTATTACGCTAACATCTTCCTCCTTACTTTTTTATGAGTCAACATCCTTTTGTAGTTTAATTTTTTTAACCTGTGTTATTATATAAAATACCATTTAATTATTATATTTACACTTTTATAATTACGTTATATTTACACTTTTATAATTACGTTTCCTAACACCTTTTATTATAATAATTGAGTTTTATTATATATACCAATATAAATTTCAAAAAATTAAATATAAAAGAATGTAGATATATATGACAGTAAGCAAGAAGAAAGTTTAAAAATTGAATTTATATTATAAAGTATTTTTTATTATGCTCTTTGGAAATTTGTTGTATATATATATATATATTATAAGAATAAGCCTTGATAGTGAACATATAACATGGTTGAAACGAATGAACTGAAATGAAAAATGATTTCTAAAATAAGAAAAATCTCGATTTGAAAAGAAAAAAATGTGTTAATTTTTTTTCTAAATATATTAAAATTAATAGGCAGTATTAAGTTATTTACAGGTTTTTGAAATTAGTAATATTTAATTTAAAATAATACATGAAACTTTAAATTGGTTTAATTTGTGAACTAAAATCCGCAGCTAATAGTAAGTTTTAGCCTTTTCGGATATTAGTAAGAACTTATTTATAATATAGACCGTTGGAGTTCAAATGAAATAGGGATAGGAAATTCTTCATTTGTCAGACTGAATGAGTGTGCGTTGATAAATGAAAAATAAAATTATATTTGCAAGTTTATTAAAATGACTCTTATGCATCTGCATCCAAAATAATTATGACTAAAGTATTTTGAATAAGAAAATTCTTTGGTATGATTATTTATTTTAAGAAAATAAACATTATATATCACTATTTTTTTTAGAAAAAAATTAAATGGAAATGGATCAAAATACAACAAAATTGGATTATATATTTTTATTAACTAAAAATATACACATGTTTGTCAAGCGTTGGTGGTCGAGAAGTCAGCACAGCTGCCTTACAAGCAACTGTCCCGGGTTAGCGGGATCGCTTCCCGGCCGATGCTATGACATATGAACAAAAAAAAAAAAGACTGTAATGTTTTTTAACAAATATAACACAGTAAATTATATCAGTTAAGGAAAACAAAATAGGTATTAATATAAAATTGGAGAAACAAAACTATTAACAAAAACAATACTAACAATTGACATTCTTAATCATCAGAAATAATTCAATTAATTTAAACTGAAACGCGTTGATCATGTTAAATTATTAAGTCCTTAAAGATATTTCTACCTTAATTAAAATCAATAAGAAGATAACTAACTTCCTATTAAGATCATAAACAAAAATAACTAATACAAAAATAAAACAACAATTCAACAATAAATAAAACAATTCAGCAATAAATTTCTCAAGAGACAAGATATTACATGAAAAAAAAAATCAATGTATTAAAATTTATCTATATAAGAACAAGCAACCTCTGCAATTTTGCAAAATAGTAAAAATACGAATTAATAATGATACAAGAAAATATAACTGGTATTCACAGTGAAAAGATATAAAAGAGAATAAAGGTTTCAAAAATATAAAAAAATATACTGGAAGAAAAATTATTTTACCAATAACAAGAAAAGATAAAACTATTAATAAAAAAAAATTGCATCATGTAATTCAAGAAGAATTATAGTAATAAAAAATAAATAAATCATTGGAATTGCCATTACTATAAAAGAAGTAGTGTGCAGTCAAATATATGAGAAAGAAAAAAATTCCAGGAAAGGATAAATTTTAAAAAATCAGGTGACAAAATATTAAAAAAAATTGGAGTAAAGCTATATACCAAACCTCTAAATAATAAAGATGTACCAGTGATTGGAAGATTGCAATAGTAATAATGATATTTAAGAAAAATGATAAAGAAGATATTAAAAGTTAGAGGCCTAAGATTCTGTATTAATTTCATGCAAAATTTTTATCAAGATAATTACAACTTGTCTTTCTCGTTGTGAAATTTACAGATTCAACTCAAGGGAAATAGAGGACTGGATTTGAAAGTTGTCTCAGTATTGTGGATTACGACCACATATTGAGAGACAGAAGCATTTCATTCCATATGCAGCAGGGACTTTGGAACTTTAAGATTTAAACCTAACATTATATCATATACTGAAAAATATTTATCAAAATGCTATCACAGTGATTAGATTTTTAAGGTTGTTTTGACAGGAAGATTCCATATACAATATTTAATTCTTTTTAGACCAGTTTCACATAAAGTACTTTGGGATTGAAGTAGGAAGAAGGAAGGAAAGATAAATGAAAATTATTTAACTTTTGCAAATAAAGCTTCACGGCTATTATAAGAGGTATCACATAAAACAAAAAATAGGAGTAAAAATAAACGTTATGATGAGTAAACCAATGTTCCAATGGTTTACATCTTAAGAGAAAATGAAGATCGATAATTCTGAATTAGAAGAAGTTAACAATTAGAAATATATTGATCAGATTCATAATAAAAATGAAAATATAACTGATGAAATTAATTATAGAATTAAACTTGAAAACGAGGTTTTTTAATAGATGGTCTTATTAGTTCCTATTTATAAATCTAAGACTTGGATATTTGATATAAAAGCAATACGTAGACTTCAAACCACTCATCAAAATATGAATAAATGTATGTGGAGAGTAACAAGATGGGATAGGAAAATATTGAAATAAAGAACAAACAATTATAACTTCCTTGACAGGATAGGAGACAGATGTAAAGTCGGGCTAAATATATTTCTAGAAAAGAAGATAATAGATGAAAATTTGATGTCTTAAACTAAATCCAAACATTTTGAGAGATTTAGAAAAGTACATGTTATATATCGGATGATATAATAAAAATTGTTGGTGTAATGGATAGAAATAAAGATATACGGCAAATAGGTTTGAACCCGGATAGACTTTTATTCTGCAATAAATGAATAATTAATAAACTGATGATGATGATTTTAAACTCTAACTCAAAGTTTTATTACATGATGTTTATATGATTGTTTTATTTATTTGTTTTCTGAATAATTCAATCAATTAATAAATAATAATTTAAATTCTGCACTAAAACATTTATCTATTGATGTTAAACAAATACGTATTTTGACATAAACAGCTTACAAAATCAATATTTTGTTATTTAATATTTGAAAAATCAACTAATGCATTATTCATGTGTATTTTTGAATATAATGTTCCATATGAATCAATAAAGAAATATAATCCAAGCTATGCCATTCAAAAAGTAATTACAATATATGATAAATATTTCTTCATCAATATAAAAAAATGTAAACTGACCATTCAGACATTACTTGGTATTAAGTGTTAACTTAATAAAAATAAATGTATAAATTTAATATCTATTTGAAATTTTTTTTATTAGTTCTATTTTATTATTTATATAAATAATATTTTTTTCCTTCTAAAATAAATATGAAATTTTAAAAATCGCAAAACAGAAGTACATCTCTTGATATTAATTAAAGATAATTGCAATGTCAAGTAAAATAGTAGTTGTATATAAATTTGTTAGTATTTATGACGTTTTGCATTTGAGCTCTGTGTTTGTGAAATCATTGGTTGCGAAATTCTATTGTTAATTTTAGCTAATTTTATTGATTCTAAATTTGGAATAATTTATTTATTTTATCAATGTAATTAATGCATTGTCAAAGATATGGATAGCTGAGGAGTTGGAGTGTGGAGTAGATTGAAATTTGTTCATTAAAGTTTGAAGCTTTGCTATCTTAATATAAACTGATCACTCATTGCATATATGTGTGGGAAATGGGCATCTGGACAAATTGATACGCCAAATATGTATATTGGAGAGCATTTATCTTTTTCCCATCTATGTGGTCAAGTGTATCAGTTGTATACGATGGAGTGTATGTTTTTGGTGAGATTGAAAGTCGGAGTTCAAGTCACTTATAATTACATTAAATTTAGTATAGATAATATATATGCATTTAAATATTTATTTTAGTAACTAAGTTAGCTTTTGGCTTTTGATAGTTAATATATAGATGGTTAGCGTATATAAACCAAAGAAAAAAGAACATTTCCCCCCAAACTTCAATTCTCTACTGGAAATAAAAGATTATCAGACAACCCTGGGTCGATTAGCCAGTAGAGAACTAAAAGTAATGGGACGAGGGTTGAATTTATTATGAATGCCAAATAATGCTTTAAAGATATAGCAACATCATAATCATCACAACAAATTTACATATCCTATTATATACTTGTTATGGTCTATAATGCTAACTATTTTTCACATATTAGTTATCCATATTACGTGTAGCTAATATTTAACCACTTAACATACATGCTAAATAGAGAGGTTTAATATCATATACTAACATTACAGCATGGAAGAAAAGAAAAATGGTCAAAGATTTTACATTTTAATAAAATAAAATTATTTTAATAAATAAAAAATTATAGATTTTTTTGAATATAAAATAAATGTGCATTTTAATATACAATATATTAAATAAGAATTCAGTTATTATAGTATTATGTTTATATCATATTCTATTTTAACTTTTCTCGAAATAATTAGAGTTAAATACAAGTGTATAATGTTTAACAAGAAAATGCATACACTATTCAAATAATACTAATACTAATAATAATAATAATAATAACCACAGCTCCACAGATATCTCTTCAGACAATATACAAGCATTCATACTGGCAAATTTATTCATTAATCCATCCAAACCCAAGCCATGACACCAATCTGACAATGCTGAAAATCAATAATCTACAATTACTCCGTAAGTTTAAAAAATGGTCACTGGAGCCAAAGTATTTTGATTTTTTGCTGAGACTAAACCTACATGCACTGCCCACAAAATATTTTCTGAGATATCGGAGACTATACACAAACATTGATCCTTTTTGTCCCCTGTGTCACAGGGCTGAAAAAACACAGGAACATCTATTCTATCTTTGTCAGGCACTAGACAGAATTCGATTTATTATGATAGGAGCATATAGACAATCTAACACAACCCTTCAAACAATCTTTAATTCATATTGCAAAGGCTCTATTCCATCAGTCCGTGCAGCCACTTTTGTGCTTTATGCATACTGGTGCACTAGATGCACATTCACTTTAGGTAACAACACAAGGTGACATCCATCAACTTTCAATATAAAACTGGCAAAACTACGAGCCAGAGACAATAAAATTGCACATCCAGACATCTATGCAGCAACCTGGTCATTGATAACACAACAATCAAACCTCTAAGATGGCTAAATAATCAACAATCTATGCCATCAACCAATATTTAAAAAAATAAGAAAAAAAATGTGGCAATTATCTACAAATAAAAAAACAGAATGTTGTCTTTGATTGCATACTATTAATATAGAGAACAGTAACAACAAAATCAGAACTCAAATACTGGAAAGCAAACTAAACCCAGCACTGCAATATACATACAAGTTGAAGTTTTGCAAATTGAACAATGATAACCCAAGACTTTTGAGAACTCTGATTACAACAAGCAATTTTCACTCCCCCTTAACAATGTTTAAATATCTTTCCCTCCTAATTTAATTTTTTTTGTACATCACAGATACAAACTTAAACTTGGTTTACTCACTAGCAATGTAAATATATGTATACAAAGTGTCTTATCGCAAATGTAACCCTATGGTCATCAATAAAGTTATTTTCTTTGAAACATAATAATAATAATAATAATAATAATAATAGTAGTAGTAGTAGTAGTAGTAGTGGTGGTAGTAGTAGTAGTAGTGGTGGTGGTGGTAGTAGTAGTAGCAGCAGTAGCAGTAGCAGCAGCAGCAGTAGCAGTAGCAGTAGAAGTAGCAGCAGCAGCAGCAGTAGCAGTAGCAGTAGCAGTAGCAGTAGCAGTAGCAGCAGCAGCAGTAGCAGTAGCAGTAGCAGTAGAAGTAGCAGCAGCAGCAGCAGTAGCAGTAGCAGTAGCAGTAGTAGTAGTAGTAGTAATAATAATAGTAATACAAATTCTGGTTTAAACCTGAAGTTAAAATCAACTAATAATAGTACTGAAATATTTTGTACATCCAATATTTATAATAAAAAAAAGAAAAATTGAATAATAAATTAAACCAAAATAAAATTCTCCCACAACTGCTTAAAAAATGCAAATACTCTTTTATTACACTCTTTTGATCACTTCTGCATATTCATGTCAGTATTTACTTTGACATGAGAGATTTTTCTTTTTCTTAAAAGGAAGTCTTCATTTTTTCAGGATACTAAATTAATTGCACCTTTAATAATTACTTAAGTTCTAATTATTCAACTTTAAAGTTCAATTCTTCCAGTCCCGTTCGAATTTTACGTTTTAACTTTCTCTTCTTATATTAAAATAATTCCCAATTCTACATATAATATTAAAATTATTTGTTGTTGATCAGTTATACCTATAGGTGAATAAGGCATGCAAAACCAATACTGGTCCTCTGGCATGTTCAGCAGGCTATCATTAGAAATTCTACAAAAGATTTCCATTTAGGAAAGTTTCAAGACAAGCATCCAGAAAGTTTGGCAAAGCCGATACATGTGTATAAGTCCAGTGATCCATTCTTAAATTTCTACTATCACATAAAGTTCTTTTTTGTGGTCAATAACTGATTAATTAAACTTTAGAAAACATTTCACTTTTATAAATAGGAACAATTCAATTGCAGAATAAAATTTGTTTTGCCATATATTTGTCTATTAAACAACTTGAATGAGATTACTTTCTTTTAAATTTTCAACCTAAGATGCAATTGAATCAAACAACAAGCTGCATATGAATATTTTTCAAATATTCATCACTTAATTACAAACCATTAAGTTAATTATTATTGATTAACACAGGCAAAACTCTCCATACAGTAGTGCCATTCAATGCCAACCAGAGTAATCAATGGATGCCGAAAGGCTTGTGCACAAAATTCTCATCTAGTGCCTACTCATCCAATGTCCCTAAACTAGTTTCTGGCTTATGCTAGCATAAGAATTGGTAGTCATGTGATATTATTGATTAACTTACAAATCTAGAAACAAAACTTTATAAACAAGATAATCTTAATAAACATCAAAATAAACAAGATAATCTTATTATAAAGTAAAATATGGGTGCTGATATAGTACGTGCTCGGTGGCCATTTTGAATTTGGAAACACTCAAAAAGGCTGCTGGCACATGCAAGTGATAAATGTCATCGACTAAAAACACTCATTTTCAAAAAAAAAGTAAAACACCTGAGGCACTATAATTAAAAAAGGTGGTGGGAAGGGACTACACTTAAAAAAATGGTGGGAAAATGTCACATTAAATCACTGAAGGTGCTACTATTAAAAAAAAGTGTGGGAAAAAAAAAGAGGTGAACATTGAAAAATACTTTAAAATAAACCAAAAACGCTAATTTATATATATAATCACAATCAAACATTGCAAAAAAGTGCAGGAAAAGAAAAAAGGTGAAAATTAAAAAATACTTTAAAATAAACCAAAAACTCTAATTTATATATATAGTCATAATCAAACATTGCAATATTTACAAAAACCCATTAAAATATAGCGATCATTAGACCATTTTAATTAATTGTCCAGTTCGCCATTAATAATGCCAGATTCCCATTAAATCGGGAAAAGTGTTCTTTATTTGTATATTTATTTTAAATTTAAAAAAAATATGTACATATTTCTGCAATTATAGAATTACTATAATAATTATACAATTATTATTATATTAATTACTTTTAATTTTTAAATTTTTTTGATGCATGCATGTACATTTTTTTATTTTTTTTTTAGTATTTGCCAACCGATGACGTATTGCCCTGAAGCCATATCAGTCTGATGTTGCAATCTTTAACGTGTCAGGTCCACATGATCTGTGGACAAATTTTAGCTATCGCATTTGTCTGTAAATCACTTGGAGACATTATCTTAAAGATCGCAAGGTCAGACTGATATGGCTTCAGGGCAATACATCATCGGTTGGCAAATATGAAAGAACCCAGCATTTCTATATTGTAATCTGTAAACATTCAGCTCTAACAAAAAATATTATATTGGTAAAATTTGAAACCACACATTTTTATGATAGAAATTCATTAATTAAATATATCATTTAATTTCTAATTGTACATTTTAAATATTGATTTTTCTCTTTTTTTTAAGAGAACTCAAATTTATATATTTTGTTCTTTAACTGTGTCAGCTTTCTTTCTTAAAATCAAACCAATTTATAATGGGAAGAGGGGGTAACTTCAGGATATATAAAACAATGTGTCTGTTTCAGTATATGTATCCTTATAATATATTATTTACTGTCTATGAAAATCTTTGGTTTGATATATAATTAGATATTAATAAAAAAAACAACAGATTTTATATTTTAATATTTATATTAATAATCTACTGTATTTTCTATCAATTAATGCCATATTTATGATTATCAAGGCTGTAACAAATTTCCCAATAAATCACATTTTATTGTTTACTTATTTGAATGCTATTGGTTTTCTAATTAGTTACAAGTCTTCATTTTGTGTAATAAATCAAAATTTTGTGATTTTTAATTCATTTTATTATTTGTTCTTTTTAAAACAGGGAAAACTCTCCATACAGTATTGCCACTCAATGTAATCCAGAGTAATCAATGGATGCCAGAAGACTTGTGTGTAAAATCCCCATCTAGTGCCTACTCATCCAATATTCCCAGACTAGTTTCTGGATGGTGAGTTATGTCAGTGAAGAACCTAGTCTGGGGATATTGGATGAGTAGGCACTAGATGGGGATTTTATGCACAAGCATTCTGGAATCCATTGATTACACTGGCTTGTACTGAGTGGCAATACTGTATGTACAGTTTTTCCTGTTTTAATAAGTCATAAGCAAGCATAAGAAATGGTGATCATGTGATGTTTATTTGTTTTTTATTAGTAAACTTCTTCGATATCCTGGATCATTTTAACTATTTAATGTCAGATTTGTCATAATATTGTTATCCTTTTGTAATTCAATTGTTACTAATTTTCTTTTTTTTTTTCTTTGACTCAATATAATATCTGGTAAAATGAAAATATGGGAAAGATATTTTTTTTAATATTTGGTTTTATTTTTCTTAGCATGCTTTCATGAATATGATATAGTAAATATATTGAAAGCATGCTAGGCAGTAATAAAGCTAAATATTGAAAAAAATCAAACTACCTTTTCTGCATTTTCATTTCACCAGATAATGTTGATTTCCATAAATGTAAAGTTAAGTATTGAAAAAGTAATAGATTATTAAAATAATTTTTAAGCATAAAATCTATTGTACTATTTTCCTATTACATATAATAATAGCACAACTTCTATTTATTATTCCAAGAGAGGCCCAACTATAACCAGGATGTTTCTCTGGTAAGTGTGACTGTTGTATATAATTTTGATATTACACATCTTTTGTGGGACTCTTTTGCATCAGTTTGTCAAAGTACATTACCTTGTGAAATTGTAGTGTCATGTAACATATTTTTTTTGAAAAGTGTGTTTCCACATTTTTTTGTAAACTGTGCTTTGCATATTCGTAAATTTTTAATAATGTTTGAAAAGTTGGAATGATGTGAAATTCTGTTTTTTTTTTTTTTTTTAAGATAAAAAGCAAAGAAAATAGTTGTAATGCTTGAAACAGATTACAAGAAAGCTGTTCTAGGGAAAATATAAGTTTTCAAATTATATAATGAAATTGTGAAATTTACCATGTCCAAAAATACATGGTGATTGAAATTTAATGTCGAGATAATGTTGGTATTTTTTTATTAACACAAACAGCATTTTCCACTCAAAATTAGATCTTAATGGTCAGATATTGAGTCATGCAGTAAAATGTATACATCCCATTTTGTGGCAAAGAGAGGAGTGGAGGTTTCATCATGAGAATTCCCAACAATTCCTCTGTAGGTAATCTTGTGTGTGAAACAATTTTTAATTAAATTCAGCATAACTTAGTTTATATGTCAGTTACATTCACTAGATCTCTAACCATGTGACTTCTTTTTAATTTCTCAATGAAAAAAGGCCTCAATTTTTTGGGGAGTGGGGTAAAAAAAATGATGTTTCCCTTTGTGTTTCCGAACTATTTCGAAAAGTGAAAAATACATTTAAACTGGTATATTATATTAAATGGGCAATATTTTGTAGGAGATTATATTTATAATACTTAAAGATAAATAAGCATTTATTTATTATAAAATTCCGGTTATTGATGGATCCCCCCCTCCTATATATAAACTGCCTAAAATTATTATAATGCAATAAAACACTATGACTTATGGTAAATTAAAATAATATATTTACCATAAGATGATTTGCTGATTTCTATATAGCTTTACAATACTCTTTTTTTAATTTAAAAATGCTTTGATATTTTTTCTTTTTTCTCAAGCCGTTTATCAAAATGATATTTCACACTTGAGTTTTCTCAAATTGGATAAGATAATTTAACTCCGAAATAGCCAACTTGTTGATAAAAGTTTTTTTTTTTTCATATGTGATAGCATCGGCCGGGATGCGAACCCACAACCGTCTGCAACCTACTACTTGCTTGCAAGGCGGCTGCGATGACCTCTCGGCTAACAAGATAATTTAGATTAAATCATTTAATAATTATCTTAATAATACAAAGTTAATTTTCTTAAATGTCGACTAAAAGAATATATATGTCATACATTGTTTCCAAATCAAGAATAGACTTAATTGTATCTATTAAGTTGCTTTAACAAATAAATATGTCCTGGTAAAAAAAAATTGTTCAGTAGTTTTTTTTAACCCCTACTACCAATATTATTTTATCCTTTTTATTTCATTGTTCATTTTTATTTATCGTGGGATCAATTATTTTGTGACATTAAGGGCATTACAACAATAAAATAGCAGAATATTTGAGCGTTTTATTATAAGTGGGGGGAAAAATCTGTGAAGAATCTATTTTTAAAATTCCAATTCACTTTATATTTTAAAAGCTAAAAGCAATATTTCAAAAAGATTTTTTTACAAAGAACTATAATAGAAACACCTAATGCATTTATCTCCCTGAATAATAATGAAACTACTACACACTCCAACTCTTCAACCATCCATCCAATTGAAAATCTGATGATGGAATGCTCGAAGGCCACCCTGAGGCCAAGATTCTTGTCACACACATGTTGACCTAAAGTCAATCTGAACCCGACATGTACAGGACATAATCCATTAAATACATATGCAAGGATGGGCAGACATCTCTATAATGTAATAACTGAAACACAGGCTTATTATATACCTGTGTCTATATATGTAATATAGGGTATATGAGCACAGACTTTCACATGACCCTCCACTCTATCTAATAACACTGATACACTCAAGTACATATATACTGAAAAGATAAATAATTACAAATATACGTATTTCATGCTAAACCAGCAATCATCAGTTGGTCCAGATTATCATCTCCCACACATATATACTATAAATGCTCATATATATATATTAAGATAAACAATCTTCATACTTTAATGGACAGGCTCCAATCTATTACACACTCCAACTCTTCAACCGTCCATCCAATTGAAAATCTGATGATGGAATGCTCGAAGGCCACCCTGAGGCCGAGATTCTTGTCACACCCATGTTGATCTAAAGTCAATCTGAACCCCACATATAGTTGTTTTTTTCCTTTTCTTCTTTTGTTCAAGACATCAAGTATTGTTTATTCAATCAGAGGCAATTAAATGATTATCTTATTTTTGATATAAGAAAGAAAAATTAAATAACATAAAGGAATTTCAAAACAGTGATTACAATTTTTAATTCAAAAGAAAACAACAGAAAATATTGAACATTTTTTAAAAAAAATAGTCATAATTGGTCACTACTGAATTTTGTTATGCAATGTTCCGAAAATGTACCATAGATAAGAGGGTAATTCAATAAATCTTTTGCTAGAAGACATCAGTATTAATTAATATGTTGAACAGAATAGTAGAAGTCTTGATTCAGCTACTGAAGAAAGTGGAAGTGTAGTTTTAAAAAATGTTTGAGAATTTTTATATCATCATGTGAAAAGGAACATATTTAAATAAGTTAAATACTCATTATAGTTATAAAAAATATATTATTTTCCATTAATTAAATAATTGTAAATTTAGGAAGATGTTGGCATAGCCAGACATGAATATTGTCTACAGAATTACAATATCTGACATTTAGAATGATGAAACAATGAAATGTAACTGCACTTGTCATTTCTCATTATTTCAAATTTACATCTTAATTTTCTCTTTTATTACTAATGCTTTACAAGGTTATATGAATGTTTGAGTAGATTTTATAGTCTATAAATTATTGAAGATTGATTTTTATTATATCTGAATTCATTCACATCAATAGGGTTGTAATAGAAACATAGTGATTTGTTCAGATTTTCTCTAGTCTCTAGACTATTAATCATTCTTCTCATTAGTGTCTTTTCCCTTGGATTGTTTATTACTCCTTTCAACAGATCTCTTTTTTGTACTAGTATTATCTCTTACTTATGATGATAATACTTTTTATATTAAAAGTTGGAGAAGACACAATTTTTTTCATCCTTAACTTTCTTGGGTTTGTTGTCTGAGTATTTTTATTATCTGCTTAATACTTTCTTTGACAATATACATAATCATCTTGTAAATAATGATAAGTTATATTTATCAATTTTTAATACTAGTCCATTTGACCTAGAACCAACAGTCAATATTTGCAAGTGAGATACATGGCTTTGAAATAACGAAGTAAAATCTTGCTGATATCTATGTTGCATCTCTTCATTTTACACTTTTCCTAATATTTTTTGTATCTTATGAATTGTCAGATCAGTTTCTTCTTTCCATTATTCATTAACTTAATTCACTATTTCTGTGTATTTTTGTTCATTTTTATATTTTCCTCCCAATTTTTGGTCCATTTATTTTTCGGACTAATACCTCTGGTTCAGCTATAATCAGTTCTGTTATTTCCATTTTCCATTGCATTACATACTGAAAATGTTATATAACATCTGTTTTATCCTTCTGTTTTTAATTTTCTATCACTTTTATTTGGGGTATATCCAGATTATTTTCCTGAACACTTTGGTTCATTTTTAAATTATCTATCCCTTTGCTGTTTGCAATCTTGCTTCTGATAGCATGTTCATTTCTTTAAACAGAATTTGTCTTTGCAGACTGCTTTTATCCATTTTGTTTAGAAGCATTCGAAACACTTTCAGGACTTACTGAAAAGTTCACCTTCCCCCTTCAAGTACTTTGTTTTTTCGAAGCTAAAATCAAAACTTGTAGGTAATTATTATTATTGAAGAGATGAAACAAAATAAATGCTTATTTTATTTTGCACTTTTCTAGCTCCTTTACAACTACTTTTTAATTATAACACATTTAAAATATTAATTTTATATTTTAAAAGAAGTTGAAAAATTATTATATTATTATGTGATGAAAAAAATATTTAAGTAAATCAAATACCTATTATAATTATAAAAAAATAAAAAAAAAAATAAAGGAAGCCGAGTGGTTAGGACAGCCTCCTTACAAGCAGTTGTCACGGGGTTCGCTTCCAGGTCGACGCTTTGACACATAAAAAAAAATATATATTATTTCCTTATTAATTAATTAATTCTAAATTTAAGAATCTTGTAATTTTTGTTGACCATAGTATACAAATATTACAATATATTAATTTAAAAATATTCATTAATGTATAAGACAAACATGGAAAAGGGATTTTACCATGTGGCTAACATTTTTTATCTAGATCATTTATAGAGAAAAAATCAATATTTGCAACTATAAGCCTGTTAAAATATATAAATTAATATTTATATATAATTTTTTGCAAGAAATGCATGTTTATTTGTGAAAAATTTAAAGAACTTTTTATATTTTTATTTTTGTGCATACAATTTATGTCGGATTATTATGTTAAATAATTAGAATATTAACCCTTCCTTAGTGCAGTTTGAAACAGCTGCTATAGTGGATATTGGTAAATATTTATGATTTTATTTTTAAAATGTGCTTTTATTTTTATAAATTATTTACTTATTTCAATTTATTCTTTAGGATACTCATTTTACAAAGGAAAATTAATAATTGAAACAAATAATCTGAACAAAAAATGTCTCTTCTTTTACACCAGGCAAGCAAAATGTACTTAACTGATTAAAACTTATATAATAATCAACCAATTATAAATAATAACACAAATATGAATGAACAATAACATAATATAGTTCTTTGAAAATTAAAAAAATTAATTTAAAAGTTAATGAATAATAAAAACATATATTAAGATCCTGCACGTGAGGGGTCAGAATAGTATGGTGATGACAATAAAATTGGCAAACAAGAGCTTTGGATGTGTCAGCATCAGATTTTCAATGATATGGATGGCTGAAAAGTTGGAGAGAGGAGAAGATAGAAGCCTATTCATTAAAGTTTGAAGATTTGTTATTTTAATATAAACCAAGCACTCATTATATAAGTGTGTGGGAGATGATGATCTGGACCAATGGCTGAGTGCTGGTTTAGCACGAAATACATATATTGGAGATCATTTATTTTTTGCATGTAAGTGGTCGTGTGCATCAGTTGTATAAGATGGAGTAGATGACAAAAGGGAGCTTGAAAGTCTAAGTCCAAATCCCTTGTAATTACATCTAGCTTAAAAGTATATATATTCGTATTTAAATATTATATTTAAAACGTTGTAAAAATCAATTTCCATTATACCTTCCTATGTTTACATTAGAATATTCACGTCTGATGTCTTTTTTTATAAAAACACAAATGTTGGAATATACTTCTGAATTTAATCATATATTTATAATAATAATAATAATAATAAAAAAAAAACAATTTCATTTCATAAAAATAAAGAAACAAATTCTATTTAAACTAATGCATTTTTAATTTCAAGATTTTAAATGAAAGCCACAGATATGCAAGTATAATAATTACATTGTGTCAAAAGAACTTTCTCCTTCACTTAAATTCCACCTTGTCTTTTTTTCAATTAAAACTTTAACTTTTTAAAGCTATCACTGAACAATATTTAATTTAAATATTTTTCAGAAATTATTATCAACGAATATATAAGTCGTATTTTAAATTTTTACCATTAAAATTTGAACATTAATTAGTCAAGTATCGATATCTGGCTACAAGTAAGTCACAGCTGCACTGGTATTTTACACACAATAATTTTCAGTTCTACAGATCTCAAAATTAAAAATTAAATATGGTTTAGTTTTTATATATCATCATAATTTTCATCTATTATTGATTCATTGGAAAATGAAGATCTTCAAGCCTAAGCCAGTTTATCTGATTTCTAATTTCTCTTTTTCACATTACGCTAACAAATGTTCTTATTGTATCCATTCATTTTACAAATGGTTTCCTTGTAGGTCTTTTAAAATCTCCTGATATCTAATTTAAGACTTTAACTGTCCAGCTATTATTATCTCGTCTAGAAGTATGTGCTTCGTTTCAGTCTCTTCATTTGTTCTATGAAAAGAGTAATAAGTATTTGTTCTTTTGCTCATAATTTTTTTGTTTGATCTCTGTTTTATAATTTCTAACACACATCTCTCATTACTTCATAGGATGGTCTAAAGCTTTTGTATTGATTTTAAGTGTCCAAGTTTCAGAGTCAAAGATTACAACTGGTAAGAATATTAAAAATTTTCCTCTTAAAATGCATAAGCATAAATTCTTTTAACTTTAAGTAATTTATACTAAAAAGATTCCATTTAAGTTTCATTTAATGATTTCTTTGATTCCTTATGTTTTCGTATTTTTTAATAGTATGAGAAAGATATTGACAATCGGTAATATTTTCTAATTCATGATTGTCAATCTTTGTTTTAATTTTGGATAAAATCCATTCAACATCACTTTAATATCTCTAACATTTATCTTCAATTCTATTTGCTTACTTTCATCTGATAATTATTGTAATATTTTGGGAAAATATTAAACATTATTTGCAAAAAAAATCACAACATCTTTGACATCTAAATGATTTAAATAATCTCCATTTACTTTTACTTTTTTACCTTCTTATCTTTAATTTATAAAATATTTTTGTAACACTTCCATAAACATTTTCGGACAAAAGAGTTCACATTCCTTAATAATAAATATCCTAATTTTATTACGTGTTGCATTTTGATAAATAATCTTCGGAATAAAACTATTTGCTAAGTCTATATTTTGATGATTCTATGATTTAGTCACTATAAAAATGCTTATAGAATCAAATGCCACTTCATAATTTGCAAATCTAAAACATAATGGTAACTCATATTCGTTGGTTTTTTTTTCTATAAACTTCTTCCAATACATGGATGTAGTATCTTATATTAAAACCATTTTAAAATCCAGTTAATTCTTTTGATTGTTTAAATCCAAAATCCATAGTAGATCATTTATAATTATCTTAGTAAATGTTTTGCATATAACTGATAAAAGACTGATAAGTCTGTAATTTCTGACATCTTCTTTATTATCTATTTTAAGTATTAAAATTATTATTGCATTCTATCAATTATCTGTTTCTTTACTATTTATACATTTGGTGTACAACTTTTCCAAAATATTTTCTATTTCTTCATCATTTCATGGAACGTTTCTAGCCTTCAAACATTTAATTGCATTTAAAATTCTGCGTAGTTCATAAGATATAGTAATTGTAGGGGAAACTTCATTTAATTGTTTTTATTATCATATATTTCTTTTTAGAACTCTTCCACAAATTTCATGATGTTATCCCTCTTTTCCGTAATAATTTTATAATTTTTATCACAGAATACTTTGGGTGACTAATACTAAGAAGTTATTTTACACTTTTCAGACTTTTTTTCCTATAATTTTTATTATTATTTTCGACTTACGTTTTCGAATATTGTAACTAATTTTTTTTATATCATTTTACAAAACTCTATATGTTTTATTATTTTTAATTGTTTATTTTTATATATATATTAATATTTCTCTTTTTGTCATGTATTATCTCATCTTAAATTACTATTTTTTGAACCATCTATTTTTGTTTCACTTTTTAATAGTGTATTAGTTATCTTCTAAATGTTTTTATTCAAATATAAATAACTTCAGTCTCTTAATATTTTACAATGATTTGCAAGTTAATATTTCAGAAGGTTCATAAATATCAATTATGAATGTTATTCTTATAGTTAAATTTACATCTTTTATTTTGCAATAACACGAACCATATATCTCACTAATCAATGATTACTTCTTATAATTAGTATATCTGAATCATTACAATCTTGAAATATATATTTTTTTATTATGCAAAATATAACACATTTCTGTTATTATTTTATTTGGGTGTTGGAATGTTCATTTTCACTTAGAAGTTTTCTAAAAAAATATCCATAATATATAGTTTATACTTTTCTGTGAACACCACCAGTATGTGTCCTATCACATTTCTAGTACCATGACTAAATTTTCTCACATAACTTTCATTTTTCAATTGTTTATCTTTTTAACATTAAAATCATGAATAACATATTTGAATGTTGTTTGGTTTGACCAAATACATTATTTATATCCACATAAATTATCTATTTCTTCATCACAATTGAAATATTTTGGGGGTTGGTATCTTCCACTAAATTTTATGCCTAACCTTTTCACTGTGTCTAATAATGAGGATCTCCCACTTTTTATTTATGATAAATCCCACTCCACATTTGCTTTTAATATGTATACCTTAGTAGTAAATTACATGTCCACATTGGATTTCAATTGTTTTTATCTCTTTTTCTAACTTCACAAAGCCCATCAATATCACACTTAATATTAGGTAATTCTTCTTCCAATTTATATAATCTTCCGACTTAAAAGTGAATTGCAGCTATAAATATTGAAATAAAATGTCATCATAGAATAACAGCCTGGAGTCACAATGAGGTGATTCTTAGCACACTTCCCCTTAAGGTACTAACTCAGCCTTTGCTCGCTTTATACCTTCCTAAATTTTTTTTATCTTAAAATCAGAGGGGAAATCCAGTAAAGTCGTCTTTTTGAATGATGTATGTTGGTACACATCCCATCCATATATTACATGAATATTTATGTAGGAATAATAGCTGCAATGACCTGGCCATATGGATTGTCATTAGAAATTGGCTCTGCACACTTCCTTTAATCAAAAATCTCCTTTCACTGAATACCAAACTCTTTTCTGCAGCCATTATGTCTGATGACATATTATATAAAATAAAATATTTTGATTTAATGTTAAAAGATATTATAATACAGTCGACTATAAAATATTAACAACATCTTTATTAATTAGAAAATTTGTATGTTCAAGTTAAATGTTCCCTTATGCATAAATGTCATGGATTTAGAACATTTTTATTCAGAAATAATGTTGTATCTGACACTGAAAGTGTACTTCCAGTGAGTTATACCATGCTTGCAATCCAATAACAACCATTCATCAGTCCATAAGTCCGACTAACCTCTCACCTTAGAAAAATACACTTTGTCATGCAATTTATATAGCACATGCTATATTTCAACTTCATATACATATTATTTGTAGAGAAACCCTAACCTTATTTTTTTATTAATTACAATTCTATCACAGATTACAGAAACATATGATCAAAAACATGTAAAAAGGATAAATGATATAACTTATTGGAAGATTCAGTTACTCTCTATTCAGTAACATATTATCTGAGTTACTTACTTATTTACAAATAATACGTTGTGTAAATTTCAATGTGGTAAATTATCTAATAGTGAAATATATGGCAATGAATTATTGAATGCAGGATATAATAATAAAGATATATTATATACATTATATAAGTTTAAATACAGATAGAGGAAGCAAAATATAGACGACAAAAAGAGACTTCATTATCATATTTTAATAATACAGTATTAGCATTTTTACATTATTGGTTTATTTTCATTTTAATGTTGCATTTCATGTTGGACTATGTACTGACAAATTACTTATTAATAGAAATAATAAAGTTGATAAAATAGATAGATAGATAGATAGATAGATAGATAGATAGATAGATAGATAGATAGATAGATAGATAGATAGATAGATAGATAGATAGATAGATAGATAGATAGATAGATAGATAGATAGATAGATAGATAGATAGATAGATAGATAGATAGATAGATAGATAGATAGATAGATAGATAGATAGATAGATAGATAGATAGATAGATAGATAGATAGATAGATAGATAGATAGATAGATAGATAGATAGATAGATAGATAGATAGATAGATAGATAGATAGATAGATAGATAGATAGATAGATAGATAGATAGATAGATAGATAGATAGATAGATAGATAGTTAGATAGATAGATAGATAGATAGATAGATAGATAGATAGATAGATAGATAGATAGATAGATAGATAGATAGATAGATAGATAGATAGATAGATAGATAGATAGATAGATAGATAGATAGATAGATAGATAGATAGATAGATAGATAGATAGATAGATAGATAGATAGATAGATAGATAGATAGGACAACCAGATGAATAGATAGATAGGCAGATATATAGATAAATAACCACTGATGATTTTATTTCATTTTATTTTTTAATGTCTTCTCAAATATTAAAACAATTGCATAGACAAGTAATTTTATGTTTTGTTTTGTAATGACATGGCATTTTTATGGAGAAAGTAACTCATCATGCACAAACCATAATAACATCTTATATGCCCTACAAAAATAGTCATTTTAAAACTTGTGTAATGTGCACGTCTTCCAATGCTCACTTATTAGATAGACTTACGAATCATTATTATATTTGCGCATTGTAGTTAGTTTATCTATAAAAATGATATTATATTTTGGTGTTATATATTATTTGCATGCTTCTCAAAATTATTAGAATATTTATATACTGTATTATATATATATATAATTATTATAATTTGCATTAGCTGCATTTCTCGCATGCATTCGAGTAACATCGTTTTAAGATAAATATATTAATGAATACTATTAATCATTTATGAAGCTAGAAATTATTACATCATTTTAATCTAGATAATAACTTTAAACTTAATTAAAGTTTAATACAACTATTCTTACTGAATTCAACCACATATTCTTAATAATTTAACTTCATCTTTGGTTTCCACTATATATATGATAAAGTAAGGGGGGTGAACTCAATATTGTGATAAATATCTTCACAGAAAGAATGAAGAGTCTATTCATATAAATCCTGTGTAAATGTTAAAGGGTAAAAAAAAAATATTTTTTTATGACAATAATTATCTTACAAGTAAATATTATTATTTTCTTCCCACTTTCTTCTACGTCACTTTTTCCCCTAACTTTATCTATGAATCATAATATATTGAAATACGTGATTTCAAGAAAATTATAATCATAAATGAATGTAATTTAGCAGATTATAATTAATCAAAATTTGTAATTTTTTTTTTTTCATATGTCATAGCATCGGCCGGGAGGCGAACCTGTAACAACCGTCTACAAACAACTACTTGCTTGTAGGCGGCTGAGCTGATCTCTCGTCTAGCAACGCTTGACCAAAATTTGTAATTTATTAGCTGAATAATAATTTGAATCTTAACTTTAAATTTTACGTATGTTTTGCGGAAAGCTAGCTCAGAACTAATAATTATTTTATTGTTATTAATTGGTTACCTTTTCAACCAGATTCGAAGTCAGTGAGTGTTTAAGGATTACAAGAATCTTGTAATTTATGCTTATATATATATTATAAAAGAAAAAATAAGAAGATACTTTTCAGAAATAGAAATAAAATGTCTCTAATTAATTGAAAATCTGTTAATGTTAAAATTAGGGAATCATGGGATATTACTTGATGGCATTTACGTTACTCCCGCTGTAGATGAATTGTAATGTCAGCTAAAATAGGTTCTATGATTAAATTTGAAAGTGTTTCTGTGGATTATAATACTTTTAATACTATATTATTACCATTATATTCACATTATTCTTTATTACATACAATATTTATACATGTCATTTTATTTTATTTTTATATATGTGTGTGCTGTATGTGTAGAAATAATAAGAATGATGAATAGATGTAGATTCAGACAAAATAACATATAATAATATGAAACATTAGAATTAACTCTACAGTTTTTAAAATATCAGTATATAAATAAATAAAAGCTATGTCCAACATATAACATGACTTTCATGTTGTATAGCAATTTTATAATCAGAAGTCAAAAAATTAAAATCTAATTGGTGGCCCATGTAAATCATCAATTTTCCATAATTTATATCTATTCACCCAAAAATATTTAATAAATTATCTATCTATTTATAAAATATATCTTTCTGATTTTTGTTTCCCTCAAATCATTTTTGATATGCAAAATAAAAAGTTTCTCAAAGTAATACCTTCTATTAAGTCAAATATTTTTTTTTTTTTTTACTTTTGGGAAATATATGTATTCAAGCACAAGTGTGTGTTCGGCACAACTGTTCCCAAAAGCTATTAATATAAAATAGATAACTAAAAATAATAAACTAGCTGAGCGCTTTCAAAGGATTTTGCCTTCATAATCATAGCTTGCAAATACATTTAATGATATGCAAATATGCTAATTCCATTTTTTCGATAAAGCATAGCACCTATCCTTCCTATTTATGGCATCATTGTCTTGTGAGATGAATAAGGCTTCTTTGATTTTTCTTTTAAGGTCATGTCTCTCTCTACCAATGATTGTGGGATTGTCTGGAATGCACTCGTGGTGACTTGTGCTCTGGTGCTGATAGAAAACTGAATAGGTAGAAGGATCGTTGCGAGCTCTATTGTATGAATATTTATGTTGTGCTAATCATGTGGACAAATAGAACATAAATTATCCGGCCTAGCATCTTTTTTGCACAGAAACAGGTTGTTATGTAAAATTGAGGCAGATGCAAAAGCAAATGTAATAGAATGGAGAGATGACTTATTGAATTTAGGGTTCAGGCAGTCAATTGTTGCCAAAAATTTTTTACATATACAGAATAAACAGCTTAACACTCACATCACACAGGATAAACCCAGATTATTGCTTCCATATATATCCAATTTACACAAGAAATTGCATTCGACCCTCAACAACAGATATCAGCTTTGTTTTTGAACCCCTCCAAATTCTAACAATTTAATTAATAACACTAAAGACCAGAACTCCACTGTTACAGACCCCCCACACAGTATATAATATTGCATGTCCCAACAATAATTGTAAAGACACATATTATGGGGAAAGCAGAGCATCTTTGTCCGCAAATGTTCCTTCTACCTATTTAGTTTTTTATCAGCACCAGAGCACAAGTCACCTGAGTGCATT
Source organism: Epiperipatus broadwayi (assembly GCA_028023455.1). Classification (NCBI taxonomy): domain Eukaryota; kingdom Metazoa; phylum Onychophora; class Udeonychophora; order Euonychophora; family Peripatidae; genus Epiperipatus; species Epiperipatus broadwayi. The sequence continues at coordinate 156,976 of JAQFVV010013112.1, forward strand.
CCAGACAATCTCACAATCATGTGTAGAGAGAGACATGACCTTAAAAGAAAAATCAAAGAGGTCTTCTTCATCTCATGAGACAATGATGCCATAAATAGGAAGAACACATGCTATGCTTTATCAAAGAAATGGAATTAGCATATTTGCAAATCATTAAATGTATTAGCAAGCTATGATTATGAAGACAAGATCCTTTGAAAGTGCTCAGCTAGTTTATTATTTTTAATTATCTATTTTATATTAATAGCTTTTGGGAACAGTTGTGCCACACACACACTCATGCTTGAATACCTTCTATTGCAAATTACTCAATGATCTGCAATTATGTTCATGAATTCTCTGTTTTAATGTTCATTTTGACTTACCTATATACACAAACCCACACTGGCACATCACTTTATATATATACATATATAATTACATTTTTTTTAATTTTTATCAACAACATTCTTTCATTAATAATTAAACTGTAACTATTTGTTTTGCTTTAAATATGTCTTTAAAATGAAAATAGAGCACTGATGTAAAGATACAACATAACCTCCTATTCTCATACAATAATGAAATTCATGTTTTCTCTTTGATAGTTTTTTTCTCCATCTATGTGTAAATTTGTATAATGTACTGAAACTATTTTCCTATATATATCCTACATTTAACAATTTGTTAACATATATTTCAATATTGAATAGTTTGTCACTTTGAAATTTCCATATTTCATTCCTATGTACATACAAATATAGAAAATAGCAAATCACCTTCCCAAACATAAAGATATTTAGATACATCTGCTGTGAAAAAATATAAAATCTGAATTTTACAGATGATGTTGCTGAATGACTTAATGTGAAAAGATGATTTGTCATTTAAATATTTAAATTTGTGGATAGTGGTAGGCTCTTGGATTGCTTCTTATACAAATATAGGTAATATCAGACCAACGTAACATATAATAAAACAAACACTGAAATTAATTATAAAATTTTAAAAATACCAGTATATAAAAAATAAATAATAGATAATAGCATATACTGTGTCAGTTAAAATGGCAGTCTTCAAAAACCAGTTGGTACTGCTATTTATTTAATTTTATACTGTTATATTAAAAATTGTATAATCTAGTATTTTTATGTACAAGTGTGTGTAGCATATTGTATATAAGAAAATTTGCATTTGTAAATATTTTATACATGTATTACCAGATAGTATGGCTTCTTTCAAAAAGCTTTACTTAATTTTAATCCTAAATAAAGGGCAGCTTTTGAAGTTTTATATTTAATATAATAATTAATAATAATAAATGGATTTTTTTTTAAAAATCATATATAAAAAGTTTTTTAATAAGTTAAAATTAATTTGCAGTTGATTTTAATTTTAAATTCATAAATATTACCAAATAAAATAATTTTCTTTTATTAATTCATAATACTGTAAAATTATTTATAGGTAACTTGAGCTCAGACTTTTAAGCTCACTACACCTATGCGCTCCGTCTTACACAACTGATATACATGATTACATAGATGTGAAAAAGATAAATAATCTCTATAATATTCGTATTTCATGCTGAACCATCACTCACCAGTTGGTCCAGATCACCATCTCCTCTACATATATATAATCAATGATCGTTTATATTAAGATATATACAAAATTAACAAAGCGTATGCCATCTTAAAATTTTAATGCTTAAGCTTTAATATTCTCTTCCAGGGTAGAGAAGATTGAAGTTTGTAAAAAAAAATATTTTCTTATTTTTCTTATTTTAGCTTAGTACTAAACATACATCAATATATTGTAATGTTATATAAATATGTTGTTACATTAATTTAAAAATAAAAACAGGTATTAATTAATTCTTGTAATCTGTAAATGGAAATGATTGTTTATGAATTATCGAAAACCGAACTGGCCCTTGGGCTCTTGTATAATTAAAATGATCTGATGAAAGATAGATAAAAAAATTAAGAGAAATTAGCTTGACCAATGGAAGCACTAAGTCTTGGCTTGGACCCTAACGAAAGTGATGGATTAGTGACGTTTTGTTGATTGAATCCGTGTGGATAATATAAAAAGGGAAATACAGTTTTTTCTAGTACTTCCAGCATTTTGTGTTTGAGAGATATGGTAGGATGCACATACCACACTCTCTATTTAAAAAAAAATGAAAAAACTGTGATACCTTGAACCAGCTATTGCCATCTCCAGAACATTATCTTCCAATGGAGGCATCATGGGAATTAAAAGCAGAAACCTGGACTCTTCTACCGTAAGCTATATGGACATGAACTCTAAATTTAAAAATAATTAAGAACTTTCGTTCAAGCTTATGAACTTCTATCTGACTTTTTTAAGTTTAAGATCAAATTAATAATGTTTAATTTTATATGTTTTCTGATTGATAAAAATCATTTCCATTTTATTATTTTTATTTGTAGTAATATTTATTGTAGAAATTATTAAATGAATTACATTTAAGTTGGGTATAGACGTTGCATAGATTCGTTAGCAGTTGATTATGTTGTGGTTTTCACAGTCGATTAGAATATATAAGTCAACAATATCACTGCGGTGTGTTATGATGAACACCAAAGGGTCTCCTGTATTCCCTCAGCAATTGACGTTATTGATTGACTTTGTATTTTGATCGATTGTGTTTAATTTGGATGTTTTTGACCATGGAATCTGTGCAGCCGATCTATACTCAACATTTTAAAAACAAATTTATAGAAATAATCTGTGCGAATGTATTTAAATGTTAAATTTAAGTCGGGTGTGAATGGCTTTATAGTTGTGTAAAGTTATATTAAGGGATGGTAATCTTAGGTTATTCATTTTGTAGTTGAATTGGTTCAATGGATTGTATATATTTGTGTGATTGTAGATGTAGTATGAGATCTGCTACGGGCAGGATTATAGATATACGCCACACACACTGTTTGCCTATGGATGGGTTTGTAAGATGGCAAAGGACCGCAGTCCATTCCTATGGAGTTTTATGTTTATTGTTCTACTCGCCAACAGATGTAACATTCCTGTTGGTGGAGAGTCAATGTCTTCTCTAATTCTACTTACTGATCAGATGTACATTCCTGACAGTATAGTATTTTGTGTTGTCGTATTTTCATGCTACATTGAATATATAAATATATCAGATGGATTGTTGCCGGTTTGATTGTGAAATTTGTTGCATAAGGTTAAATCAGGGAAGAATATTTTCTTTTCAAATGCAGATCTGTGTAATCTATTCATACTCAACTCACTAAATAAATATTAAACTCATGGTTGTAATTTACTTAAATGTAAAACTAAAGATTAATAGAAAAATCTAAAATGTTGAATTTATTCCTCTAAATTTAAATGTTATTTTATATGTGCGTAAATAAATATTTTTATGTGTTAATTTCTGGCAGTGGCTTTTATTCTTTTATATTGAAGATATAAAATTTATATTTTATTATCTCGGCTACTCCACTGAGCTAGTGACTTGGGCTACAGATCTGAATATTTAAATAAAGTGGAATCTTAACAGCGCGTATCTGCCTACTCTATAAATTTTTCTAGGTTTAAATGCCTAGATGGTGCCTTGTAGAGCAGATATCGTAGTTTGCAGTTAAATTCGATCTTCACTTGCATTTTGATTGTTATAATATAATAAAGTAATTACAATAGAAACATATATATATATATATATATGATATTGAAATACAATTATAGTATATATATATATATATATATATGTATGTACTTAATCTTGATGTAATTAAAGAGGATTTGAACACAGACTTTCAAGCTCCCTCCAGTCATCCACTCTATCTTTTTCACATGTATGTGGTCATCCAAAGATAGAGTAAATGACTGTAGGTAGCTTGAAAGTCTGGGTCCAAATTCTCTTTTATATATATATATATATATATATATATATATATATATATATATATATATATATATATATATATATATTAAATGCTGCTACAGTAAATATTAATAATCTTACCTAAGTGTGTGGCAATATTAAAATGAGAAAATGAAACATTTTTGGTGCTACTTATATATAAAGAAGATTGGCTTTAATACTTATGCCAAAAAGGCATATATTGATCTAACAGATTAATTTTATATTAACAAATTAAAGAAATATTTCCTTTATATATATATATATATGTGTGTGTGTGTGTGTGTTTGTATGTGTGTGTGTGAAAAATGGTGTGTTTTGTTAAATATGTGGCCACATACAATTGTATTGAATGTTGAAAAATTAAAGAAATAAAAAATAAATTAAATGATTTTTGCAACTTTATTTATGAATTATCATATTAATATTTTCAGACTTGAATATCTTGGAAATAGATTTCTATTATCATTGTTGCATATTTAATAATTCATAACATATTTACAGGTTTATGAAAATCATTTTATATGTATATATTGAGATAGTTATATTTCTCATGGCATACATCAACATAGTAGTGTGGATGTGCATGTACATATATAAAGTTGAATGGAAAATAAGCACCGAACAAAAACAAATTATTTTTGGATATTTATTTTTTAAAAAATGTATACTTGAATAACAGTTAAAAGTTAAATAATAATTTTCTTACTTAAAATTATTATAAATTATTTTAAATCAAATATTTAAAAAGGTCTATTTAATATTTTATTAATTCTGATTTTGAAACATAAAACAAGCTTGTTTTATGTTACAATAGATATACTGCTAATTATAAAATTTCTCTATCTATTTTAATTGAAATAATATTTTTTTTTAAAAATTTAATGTATTTTGATAAAATATGATATGATATAATATCTGATGTTGTTTAAGGATTAAGAATACTCATACATAAAAATTGGGTTCTAATTAAGGTGAATTAAAAAAAGACATTAATATTTTTTATCAATATAAAGAATTTCTTTAGTTAGTGTTCAATTTCCATAATATGCTATACAAAGATGAATTTGAATCATCCACAAGGATTGCAACAGTTAAACAGCATTATCATTATGAAGTCATAATTGAAGGTACAGAGTACAAATCAGCTGATGCAGCTGGTGTCATGGTCATAGTTTAAATTCACATGAAAGTAAGGAGCCTGGTTTTCTGTTTCATAGCCCATAATGGGTATTAGATGGATGGCTTTCCTAAAGTCCACCAAATGATAAATACTGAAAGGAGCTGATTAAATGTCAACAGTCACTTGATTTATATTGTTCTTGAAGATGTATGTCATTACAATGTACAAAAAAGAAATAACATCAGATTGCTACAATGTTTACAATGTTAATACTTTATAATATGCTGATTAATCTATATGGAAAAAAGCACAAACATATAATTACTACTGGTCAAATATATATAAAGTGTGTACTGCTTGAAAGTAGAATGTATTATACAATGAGAACAAGATTATTTTAAATACTTTGCATTTAAAATTTTTAAATTACAAGAATTGAAAACAACTATCTATTGTGTAAATTATTCAACTAAAACTAAGATATACTTCCAGTTTTAGTTTATTAAAAAAGGAAAACTCCAAAAATCTTTAGAGGATAAAAGAACTTGCTAATATATTTTAAAAAATGGTTACAATTAATAGTAATCTAAAAAAAGAAAATAAATTCTTTATGAAGAACTATTAAAAAAGTAATATATATATATTGTGCCGGTCAAAACATGCTTATTCATCTAACATGAGCTGCAACTCACAAAATGTACTTCAAACCCAGTCAAGCCCAAGATTTAGGTCAGGGACCAGCCTGGATTCGAACCCACTCTCCAAACATGAGATCTAACACTCAATGGATAACATAACAATGATGGCACACGAGAATTAATTCTTAATCTAGCCCACTAGCAAATTGGAGAAAACAATAAGACTCATGAATTTAAACATATATATAAACAACTTAATACTAGAGACATTCCAAAGATAAAATCTAATATATTTAGTTAATAGGGGTTTTACTAATGAATAACTATGGGCAATTAGTGAATTGGAGTGATTTAGTAATGAGACAGAAACTGATATATGATGAATTAAAAATATGTTTATTGACAATTTGAGATGTATTTTGAATAACATTATTGTTGGCAAATGCATGCAGGCATTCAATTTATAAAATAACATTTCTTTAAGCCACTTGAACAATAATTGATATGTTGGCTATTATTTAATTGCACCAATATTATTTTATGGAAACAAATATCATACTATACAACTAATCACTACATTCACTTATTAGTTATTCCCTTTTATAATCAGTTCGAGTGGCTATTATATATGAAATCAAATCAAGTCTGGAGTGAAGCTTAATAATACATCTAATTTTAATAAATTTATATTAAAATGGGCATATAAAGCACCTCAGATAGCTTTAGATCGAACGGGTTTTCAAGAATGCTTCGGTTCAATGCCGAAGATTGCATATTAGGGAGGCAGAGTTGGCTATAGAGATTTTACTAATATGCTAGGCACAAGTAAAATATAATAATAAAGTTGCTCTGTGGATGGAAGAATAGTTTTATGGTTTTCGTGACAAACACTGGTTTACCCAAATAACCAGTCGTCATGCTGCTAAAAAGGGAACCTTTATTTGGTTCATAAGAAGTGGGGGACTTAAGTGCTAATCTGGCCCATAGCTCAGACTTAGTTACTGCACTACCCATAAGAGAAGAAGATGGGCTGGACTTACCATGGCTCCATCTTATATATATCAAAACAGCACAATGAGAAAATATTAATAAATTTCCCATTCGCCAAACCGAAGTATATTATAACTTAAATATTATACATTAAAGAAACACTAGTTTATCAGATCAAAAAAGCCAACACTTCTGTAGCATGAGAAATACGATATGCTACTGACGGGAATATATATATACAAAATTTACTCATTTCGTTCAATCTCTTTAGTTATCTATAACTATTAAACTTTTAAAAGGGGGAAAAGTATATTTAATAAGAGACTTACGAATACTTTACTAAAAAATATACTTATGATTACACTCCAGGCTAGTTTAATCTTTAGTAACATAATAATTAAAGGTTGAAAAGCCACATTTTATATTTATATTAATTAAATAAAAAATGACCAAATATCAATGAGCACAAACGTGTCACCGCTATTTAGAAATTAGGTTTTCAAAATAGCGCACGTAATGACACTATACTAACTAATAATTCGAAGATTTTAAATTATATCTTTTTTAAAAAAACATATTAGTAATTAAAATGCACGCCGTTTCGAAATGTAGGTATAACTAATAATTATTAAATAATCAAAAGGAAAGCAAATATACTGCAGTGATTAAGTTATATAGCAAAAATATTGAATTAATAAAAAAAAATTTGCAAAAGTATTAATATTTTATAGAATTTAACTATTATTTAGAAACAATTTAGAAAGAAGTTACAATATTGAATTAATAAAGAAATTAGCAAAAGTATTTCATTTTATAGAATTCAAATATTATTTAGAAAACCATTTAGAAAGAAGTTACAATAATATGGTTAGCTAACCTGATTTTGAAGAAATAATGATTGTTTTGAAATTTACACAGAGCTCTGCTATTTTAGTAATATTAAGACAGTTCTCCTATAGCTGAACTGGAGATATTCGAGCTGGAATGAAGGTGACTCTTTGGTGGCTTACTGCATCTTCAATTTAGTTGGAAGACAATTTTAAAATGGTGTTGGAATGAAAGCAAGTCCCTTTTAGCAGCTTACAGCATCTTTTATTTGGTATAAGCTTGTTGGTTGTTGCTTCAGCATTGGATGGATTGAACTTCAGCGTTCCAACATGGGAATGGCAGCAAAATTTTGCCTAACTTTAGCCAGACATGGTAAAATTAAACAATTTATAACCTCTGATATTAACAGCTAACAGCAAGATGGAGTATATCTTCCCGCTTAAAATAAGACCTATTTATAGATTTCCACTAAACCTTAACACCTTTTTGGAATTTTGTTTGCCTCGGGACCAATTGACTTTTAATTAAACAAAATAATATAATCTAATTTTTACTACTGATAAAGTCTCCAAGGTGTTATATTTAATTTACTTAAAATTATTAAAATATATAACTTATATAATTTGATTCAGTTTCATTAATTAAATTCTTTTTTATGTGTTATAAAATGTTAAGGCTTAGCAGAAGGAATGGTATTCTGATTTAATGATAAAGTCTTTTGTTGAAACAAAATCAATCAGTAAACTAGATTTTAGTTTTACCCCCGGTGTGGTCACTAATTGATTTTCTGTTTACCCAAAATTTTCATTTTTAATTATAAACGGATTTTTATTTTACTGAAATAAATAATTTTTAACATATTTGTTTTTACAAAATAACAAATTGGACAGATTTAAACAAATACTTTAGTTTCTGTTATATATATACCACATTAAATCAGAAAACTGTTAAATATATTTTAAAGAAAATGTTTTACATTATTTCTTTTTTTAAACTTAAATATATATACGACTCATTTTGCCGTTATTACAAGGTTTAAATTATCCATCCAGCATACAAATATAATAGTGAATATAATCAAGAATTAATAAAACATTTTATAATAAATTATGAGCATTTCTACGTTATAATTTTATCAGACCTGTCTAATTATAGCATATTTTTGTATGTAAATGGATGATGCCATTCAAGCGGCTATGATAACAAAGTTTTCCCACTCGACTTATATATAACATTTTTACATTTAAGACAGGTTCGAAACTAGTTCAGATGAGTAGGTCATTAGGTTGAAGGTGAAATGGAAAGAGATTGGGAGGTTTCCATTTCAATATATATATATATATGATAAACAAAAATGCAAGTTAAAAAACTTGCTAACGCTTGTATTTATGTCCACAGATGGCGTCCTACCAAGACTGCCAATCAAGCGTATGTTTTGTTTACATAAACGTCAGAGTAGTTAGTATTCACTATCTCTAACTATAATTCCACTTTCAGATCATGATTTCAAGCTATTTGCTATCGTCAGTGAAAGACAGGAATAAAGAAACTAGATCTGAATACAAACTCTGAGCGTTTATGAAACAATTTCTATTCAGCTTGCAAGTGTGAATTTTTAGACAAATGTCTTCAAACTCAGCATAGCAAACCAGATAGCTACATGGGTCTGATCTAGTTCAGCATACCACATAGTAGAAGCTCTCAAAAAGACCAAAGAATATATATATATATATATATATATATATATATATATATATATATATATATATATATATATATATATATATATATATAACAATTTTAACATACCATTAGAAATAATGAATTAATAATAACTTTGATTTGTAGATGAATAATAGTAATACTAATAATACACAAATATAGGTGAATTTTATGTATATTTTTATGTACAAACATAATATGGTTTAATAAGTTTATTTTTAACTAATGAATTATTGGTGTGACACACATTTGAATGGATGACATATACATCCCTATATATTAAAATCAGATATCAACCACTTATATGTTAATATTAATCATGTATTATAAAAATGATTTTTTATTATTCATTTATGACAATTCAAAGATGTTAATTTTGAATTATTATACAGTATATCTAAAAGGCCATGTTGCATAGCATTATTATGCAAATTGGCAGGTGATGTACTGTGACTCCTCCTTATACAGAGTCAAGAATATCTCAGCAACTTTCTTTTCATTCCCTGCCCTAAGTTTTTCCATATCCTGATCAATCTCATTTCTGCAACATAATTTTTACCAACTCCATGTTTTTATATTTGAATCCCCCTTACAATGGCCCAAATCAAGCATAAAAACCAATAACACACTTTCTGTATAATCACTTTATTTATATTTATTCTTTCATTACATCATTATTTTTACCTTTTCTGCTTTCAGGCATTTATATTCAATTAACAGATGCCTACTATTTTTTATACATTTCTTACATAACTTACAGACTAAATCGCCCACATTTTTCCATTTATGTGTATATTCTCTTGTTGCTAAAGATCATGTTTGAGCCTGTTTGAGCCTTACACAAAACAACTTTCTTTACTATTACGATAAATTAACTCACACCCAATATTTTGTTTAATTCTATATATATTTAAACTTTTTTTTAATCTCCATATTAGTTTTCCTTCTCTCCAATCCCCTATTCTTTATTAATACATCTATTCTTCTATCCCATTCCTCACCACTATAACATTCAACATTTCTAACACAATCACCCCCTATTTTGTACAAGTATACTGATATAAATTCTTTATCCAGTGCTGCATTAGTTTTTAGTTTTTCACCCATCTTGTTGCATGCCCTTTATTCATAACTAAATTATTACTATCTTGGCTATTCTTTTATTATCCATAAACTGCAATCTAGCAAACATTTTCATTTTACTTTTTGCATCTCTCATATAAAAACATGACCATCCCATTTCTCCTTAAATTGCCTCCTTTGTGGTCCATATATCTCAATCTAATGCATGTCTTCGTACTTATCTTTGAACTTTTTTATAAGTAATTTAATACTCCATTATTAACACATAGTGCGTTGTTACCATATTCTAACCCTGCTACTACTACTTGCTTTCATACAATTCTAGCTACATTATATTTATTATATGAAAACACTGTTAATTTCTTTACAAACTCTTTCATTCCTTTGCTTCATTTATCGATATTTTCCTCCCAATCATCTAAGCAATTTTTCTGATTATTTATGATGATTCCCAAATAACGATATCTAACCACCACACTTAACTTTATATCCCCCAATAAAAATTTTGTAGTTTCTCTTTGCCCAGTATTAATCATCATTATATTTGATTTTTCTACACTAAATTCAATTCCCATCTCTTTACCCACCCCTGCACGTCCTCAGCATAGCTTCCATATCTTTTATTCTTTCTGCACACAAAAAGATATCATCTGCAAAAAAAAGACCCCATAAAATATATACCCCTTGCCACCTATTGACAGTATTTCTATCCCTCTTCCTAATCTTTTTATTCCGTTCCCCAGTTCACTCAAATACAATAAAAACAAAATATGTGACATAGGGCATCCGTGCCTTAATCCCACCCCATTTTTAACTATAACTAATTTTATATTCCCTAATTGATAAGTATAGTAATTATTTTTATATAATTTCTTACTAATATTTACTAAAGCTTTATCCATTTCCAAATTTGCTAAACTTACTCATAAACTATTTCTATTTATTCTATCATATGCCTTCTCTATATCTATAAAACTTATATATAACGATCTACCGGAATTCCTACCCATATCCATAAGTTGTGTAATTACATATAAAATATCTCCTATATACCTGCCTGACCTAAAACCTCCTTGCATTTCCTCCACTATATTATTTTCTTCCATCCATTGCGTAACTCGTGATGTGATGTGACGTGATGTACATTGGCTTCTCCTTAAACGAAGTCAAAAATATCTCAGCAATTATAACCTGTTAACCACTTTCTTTTCCATTCAACATTCTAAGTCTTCCCATATTCTGCCCCATCCCATTTCCACAACATAATCTTTGTCAACTCTATGGTCTTTACATCTAAATCCCCCTTATATTTTCACAACCCCAGCATAAAAACCAATAACTCATTTTCTGTATAATCACTTTGTTCATACCTACTCTGCCATAACTTCATTATCTGTACCCTTTCTACTTTCAAGCATTTACATTCAATCAACAGATGCCTAATGTTTTCTATACCCTCCTTACACAATTTGCAACTAAATCACCCACAGTTTTTCATTTACATTTATATTCTCTTGTTGCTAAAGATCCCGTTTGAGCCTTAAACAATAAACTAAATTCCTTACTATTATCATAACTACCTTGCATCCAATGTTTCATTTACTTCTATATATATTTAAACTAATATTACCCTCCATACAAGTTCTCAATCTCTCCGAATCCCTATTTTTTATTAATGCTTCTATTTTTTTATCCCATTCCTTACCACTATAACACTGAACAATCTTTCTAACACAATCATCCCACCTTTTATACAAGTATACTGATATAAATTTTTTATCCAAATCTTTTGTATGCCATATTACCTTTCTCAGCCATCATGTTACCTGCCCTTTACACATAACCCTATTAAACACTATTTTGGCTATTCTTTTACTATCCATAAACTGCAAAATACCAAACATTTTACTAAACACTTGATCATTCCATTTCTCTTTGAATTGCCTAATTTGCTGTCCACATCTCTGCATTTAATGCATGTCTTCCTACTTCTCGTTGTATTTTCTCTAAATAATCTAAAACCCTTTTACTAACACATAATGCTTCATTACCATATGTTAACCCTGCTACTGCAACTATCTTTCATACAATTCTAGCTACATCATATTTATTATAAGAAAATATTGTTAGTTTCTTAACCAAGCCCTTTCTTTTCTTTGCTTCATTTACCAATTTTTTCTCCCATTCATCCAAGCAATTTTCCTGATTACATAAAATAATTCCCAAATACCTATATTTATTCATAACACTTAACTTTATATCCCCCAATAAAAATTCTACATCTTGTCTTTCCCCAGTATTAACCATGGTTATATTTGATTTTTCTTCACTAAATTTAATCCCCATCTCTTTAGCCACCTTTGCACATATCCTCAACATAATTTCCATATCTTCTCTTTTTTCTGCACACAAAAAGATATCATCCGCACAAAAAAAAGACCCGAAAAAGTATATACTCCCTTGCCACCTATTAATGGTATCTCTACCCCTCTTCCTAGTATTTCTATTGCTTTCTCCATTTCACTCAAAAACAACAAAAACAAAATAGGAGACATAGGGGATCCTTGCCTTAATCACACCCCATTTTTAACTTTAACTGATTTTATATCACCTAATTGGTAAGTATAATAATTATTTTCATATAATTTCTTAATAATATTTATTAAAACTTTATCCACTCCCAAATTGGCTAACCTTACCCATAATCTACTTCTATTTACTCTATCATATGTTTTCTCTATATCTATAAAACTCATATATAATGATCTACCTGAATTACTACTCATCTCCATAAGTTGTGTAACTACAAACAACCTATCTCCTATATGCCTATCTGACCTAAAACTTCCTTGCATTTCCCCCAGTACATTATTCTCTTCCATCCTATTTACAACTCTTCCAGCTACCATATACGAGAAAACTTTATATAAAACTGATGTTACCACTATCGGTCTATAATTATTTAATTTTCTACAATCCTTACCCTTTCCTTTAAATAATAATCTTATTCTTGTATTACTCCAACTAACTGGAAAAACTCTCTTCTGTGCCATCTTATTAAAACATGATAATAACTTTGCTTTTTCTCTATGCCCTAAATTCATTACCATCTCTGCTGCTTATCCATCTAAACCTCTCGCCTTTCCACTTTTCAATCTCTTCCCTGCCTCATTCAGTTCATTTTTTGTGAACCTAATATTCCCATTACTACCTGCTTTCATGTTTTCTATCACTAATTCCTTCACATCTAACATCTTTTCTATATCCATTACATATCTATTTAAGATTTACTCAACCTCTTCTCTAGAGCTACACTCTATTCCCTCATCATCTATTAATACTATCTCTCTTTCCCCTACATTTCTCCTTTTAATTTAACTCTAAAAAATTTTGCTCCCATTTCTTGTACTTTTATTAATATCCTCCAACAATTTACTATTCAACTTCATCCTCTCTCTATAATTATCCATTTTAGCCAACTTCTTCTTTTTAAGTACTATCCCCATTTAACATTAATATCATTTTCACTCTCTTTGTTCTTAATAGCACACTTATATTCTCTGCATGTTTCATTCATCTCTTTTACTCTTTTACTAACTCTCATTTTCTCTGACTTTTATTCTTGTGCATATTCTCAACTAAAAACTTATTTGCCACTTTTTCTATTTTACCACACCAGTCCTTATAATCATCCCCAACCAAATGTTCCATGGTTTCTTTAACTTTTATCTTATACTCTTCCAACTTATTCTTATCTTTCACTCTCCATCCACATCTTTCACTATTGTTTCTACCTTTATATCTATCTTCCATCACATTACTAACCATTTCTATTACAATAAAGTTATGATCACTATTACATACACTCTCTTCATTATCAAACACCTTAATTATCTGTATTTTATTCATTCCCTCTTTCTCTACCAATACATAATCTATGGTGTGAAATATATTATTCCTAGACCATGTGTATTGTCCCTCATAAATATTTGATAAATACCTACTGCTGAATTTACACTTTGACAAAATTTCTTCAAAAACTGTCCATTCTTATTATTTACATCATCAATTTCTTCACTATATCCATTCATATCCCCTATAACTATTATTCTCTTCCCATTTTCTTTAGAGTTCTGTATATCCTTATCTAGGCATTTATATACACTACTGTTCCACTCCATTACAGTTTGACTATCTCCAGTGGCTATATACACTACAGCCACCATCCATTCTTGTCTACCCAACATTATTTCAAACCACAAATGCTCTTGACATTTAACAATATTTAAATTTTTTTCGATGTACCACCACCCCTTTTTTATTTTTTTCTATTTATACCCTGTCATAGCACTACTGCAAATACCTTAAGCTCTTCATTTTCATTTGCTTTATTTCATTCTAGCCACTTTTCTGGTCTCCTACCAGCATGAATGTTCAAAAACCCAATTTTAACAATTTCTTTTATCCTAACTATTCTTTTATAAATTCTTTGATTCTTTGTTCTTTATTACTTTTATAACAAACATTCTTACCATTAATCTTATAGAACCATTCCCTCTCCATATCTACATCATCATCATCATCAACCATTATCAATCTACTGCAGGATGAAGGTCTCTCCAAGTTTAATCCATCTTCTCCGATCTTTAGCTTCTCTTTTCCACAACACCCCTGCACATTTTCTTATTTCATCCATCCATCTCACATGTGGACTCTTTCTGGGTCTGTTATAATCTCTTGGAATCCAGTTTAAAATTTCAAATGTCCATCTATTATTATTTCTTCTAGCAATATATCCAGCCCAACTCCATTTCAATCTTTTAATTTTTTGAATAAGGTCAGTAACACCTGATTGTTGTCTTACCCATACATTGCATTTTCAATCTCTTCTTGTTACTCCCAACATACATCTCTCCATACTCCTTTGAGTGGTATAAAGTCTCTGTATTCCTCTTCTATTAAGTGTCCAAGTCTCATATCCAAAAGTAAGAACTGGTAAAACACATTTGTTAAAAACCATTCTTTTCAAACACATAGGCATATTTCCTTTTAGTATCAAGTTATTTCTACCAAAAGCACTCCAACCAAGTTTAATTCTATGATTAATTTCCTCCATTATGTTTCCATTTGTATTAATAATCTGATCAAGGTATTTGTAACTGTTAACTTCTTCTAATTCCTCATAATCAATCTTTATTTTCATATTTTGAGCAAATCGATTAAACATTACTTTAGTCTTTTTAACTTTTATCTTTAGTCCTAGTTTTCTACTTTCATATGATAACTCCTGCAACATTTCCTGAAGCTCTGAAGCATTATTTGCAAAAACAACTACATCATCTGCAAAATCTAAATGACGTAAATACTCTCCATTTACTTTCACTCCTTTAGTTTCCCATTTTAATCCACAAAATACTTCTTGCAGCACTGCTGTAAAAAGTTTTGGTGATATGGAGTCACCTTGTCTTACACCTTTCTCAATGTTGATTTTTCCAATATCATTATGTAATCTAATTATTGCTGTTGCATTTTCATAGATATTCTTTAAAATATGACAATATCCTGGATCTATACCTTGATGATCCAATGCTTTAATGACTGAAGAAATGTGTATAGAATCGAATGCCTTTTCATAATCTACAAATCCAAAACATAATGACAACTCATATTCATTTGTCCTTTCTATGACTTCTCTCAATACCTGGATATGATCTATTGTACTAAAACCACATTTACATCCAGCTTGTTCTCTTGGTTGGTGGAAATCCAAAGTTCTCTGTAGACGAGTTGTAATTTATCTTGGTAAAAATTTTATATAAAACTGATAAAAGGCTGATAAGTCTGTAATTTCTAATATCTTCTTTATCACCTTTTTTAAATGTTAATATTATTACTGCATTCTTCCAATCTTCCAGTACATCTTTATCATTTAGATATTTGGTATATAACTTTGCTAAAATTGTTTCTATTTCTTCACCTGCTTCTTTTAATATATCAATTATAATTCCATCATTTCCTGGAGCCTTTCCTTTCTTCATACATTTAATTGCGAGTCTCACTTCTTCATTTAAAATTCTGGGCAATTCGGAAGATGTAATAGATATAGGAGGTACTTGTTCTTTATTACTATATAATTCTTGATAAAAATCTTCTACCAATATCATGATGTCATCCCTCTTTTTAGTAATAATTCCATCTTTTTTTCTTATTGCAGATATAAATTTTCAACCAATACAAAAATGTTGTTCAACATTCTTGAGACTTTTATTTTCTTCTACAGCTTTCCTTGCTATTTCACAGTTATACTTTCTTATATCATTTTCAACTCTTTTCTGTACCATTTTACAAAATTCGAGATATTCAATTCTTCTTAATACATCATTTTTGTATATCTTCATATTCCTTCTTCTCTTCATAAATTCTCTAGTCTCAGTAGAAATTTTATTAGTCAATTGCTGCTTTTTTTTACAGCTATCTTTGTTGCAGTTTTTAAAAGTGTATCAGTTATTTTCATATTAATTTCATTCAAATCTGAATCATGTTCAAAATCTCCTAACACTTGAAACCTATTTGTAAGTTCTAATTTAAATTCATTAGAATGTTTCTGAAAATTAGGAATATCAATTGTAAATACTGTTTTTCTTAATAATTTTTGTCTTTCTAGTTTTACATTAACACGTAACTTACACCTTACTAATCGATGATCACTTCCTGTGTTAAATTTATTAAGAACATTACAATCTTGAAATATGTATTTTCTGTTAGTCAAAATATAATCCAATTCTGTTGTACCTTCATTTGGATGCTTCCATGTCCATTTCCTTTTAACATTTTTCTCAAAAAATAAATTCATAATATAAAGTTTTTCTTTTTCTACAAACTCCACAAGTCTATGTCCTCTCTCATTTTTATTACCATAACCAAAATTACCTACAGCAATTTCATCTTTCATTTGTCTACCAATTCTAGCATTAAAGTCTCCCATAACAATTTTAAAATGTTGTTTACTCTGATCAAAAGCCTTTTATACATCCATATAAAAATCTTCTACTACTTCATCACTATGAGAACTTGTTGGGCATAAACCTGAATTATCTGCATTTGGTATCTGCTATTAAGTTGTATAACTAATCTTGCAAATCTGTCTGATACACCATCAATCTCCACAATATTGTTCTTCCACTTTTTATTTATAATGAATCCTACTCCACTTGTATTTCCAATATTTGTGCTTTTATAATAGAATATATGTCCACTTTTTAAATAAATTTTCTCTTCACCTTTTCTTCTAACTTCACAAAGTCCAATAATGTCCCATTTAATATAAGACAATTCTTCTTCTAATTCTTGCAATCTTCCTTCACTTGAAAGTGATCTGCCATTGTAAGTACCTAAATAAAAAGTTGTCATCAAATGGCAGCCTGGGTCCACAATCAGGGGATTCTTAGCACCCTCTGCCTTCGGCCACCAACCGCTGCCTTGGTTGGTGACTTTACAGTCTCCTGGGAAGAAGGGCCATGCTTTATTTTTGTCTGTAATTATTGTATATATGTATTGGAAAAATATTTATCAATTACACAAACATTCATTCTGCCTCCAGGCACTGAGAAGAAAGACCATGGTATTTCTTGATCTTAAACTCAGAGGTAAAAAGCCAATAAACTCATCACACTGGCTAATGCATGTTGGTGAGCAGTCCATCCATGTTCGTATACTATATCAATAATCACATAGTAATAATAGCTGCAATGACAAGAATGTATGGAGTGGACATTTGGAATTTGCCCTGCTCAGTTCCTTTAAGGAATCCAAGAGGAATCAAAGAGTCTCTTTTCAGTTAATAGCAAATTCTTTTCTGCAGCCTATACATCTACACTTATATCTAATTCAACTATCTTTTGCTTATTTTTTATTTCCCATCCATTCTTCTTTTTTTTGATAATATGGTGCCACCTATCACCTTTTTCTAGAGCTAGAATTTTCAATGTTAAAGATAAATCAGTCTGGCTGCGTATATTTGTCACCATACATAAATTCAATCTAATTCTCCAAGAAATAAATACGTAATAGCTTCATCAATTGGGTGGTGAAGTAAATGTTTAGTGAATTGTGCATGTGAAACATGGAATATATTTAGACTGGGCAATAAACTATCAACACTAACTATTGTTCACCACAAACTTTGATGATAACATTTATTACTGAGATCTAAGTTCAACTGCAGTTTTTCATTGAAAACTTCTATTTTATTTTTCTTTTTGTAAAAATAGCCTAATCATTTGAATTTTCAACCAACATTAATGCATAACAATTTTCACAAATTTTGTGGCAACCAGCAAATATTCAAACAAATTATTGCAAATTATACTGCCACAACCTGTTCATATTATCATAGGGAAATTTGCAGAACAAACTGGTTCAACTTTAAACAAACCATTGCTTCCTAATTTTGAAAATTTTGGCTTCACGACAGAAACTTCACAATTCTAAACATTCATTTGAAAAATACATGGAGGTGTGATTTATAAAAAATGATCAATCATATTGCCTAAGTTGCTGCTAAATTCAGTTAATGTAAAAGATTTGAAGTGGTATATATTTTGGCAGGACAAAATCTCCACTGATTTAATGGACCTTACAGGAGAATATTTGGCATTCACTAAAAATGTTCTTATTCAATACCAATTTATATAAAAATATCATATTGCTTCAACCAAGCTTAAATTTTATGGAAGTGTTACATATTGATTTAGGAGTTTGTAAATACAAGACTTCAGATGAGTCAGGATCTTGCATGACAATGTTTTCCTATGAGTGCAATCCATTTGAGACATCAAAAACAATTCTGTCTGAGATGAGTTATGGTTTTCCAATCTAGAAAGTCTAAGCTTTTAAAATATCATAAACAAAAATATAGCAATAGAAGCATCAAGAAGCAATTCTGATGACAAAAGTTTCATAAATGTGATCAACACCAGTCCACATATTTAATGTAAATGCACAAAATCATAGTTCAAAGCAAATGTATTGACAGCAGAAGTCATTGAAATAATTGCCTAAATACTGTGGCATTTTAGCATCAACTATCTTTGCCTACACTTTGAAAGAAACAACCACCTTTCAAGACTGTTACATCAACATATCGAAACTAAAATACTTTAGTTGTTGCAAATATGGGCACATAGTAAAAATTATGCATCAAGACATTTATCAAATCAAATCAAGAGAATCAACCATCAAACTATTTTGTAAACAATGAGGACAATTCAAAGTGCATATGATGTTTACTAGATCATTGACATATACCAGATCCAATGCTTAGCTGCAAAAACCAATGAACATTATTTTTTTGTTAACAACATTGAGAGTAGCCCAATAAGATTGAAAGTGAACGATTGCTTGAGATCCACTTTTTGTAATGGAATCATTTACTAAATAAAAATTCATTTTCAGTCATTCTCACATTTAGTGCTATCAATCAAGAAAACCATCAAGTTTCATTGAGCAAAATCACTTTCAAAATATGGAGAAGAAACCAGTAAGATCAACAACTGACAAAAGTCTTAAAGAGCTTCAATAATGATATAATTCTGAAACGACATTAACATTGACAATAATGTTTTTTTTCTTTTGGGGGGGGGGTGAATATATTGCATGTTCATAAGTGCTACAATCTCTAATTCTTCGATAACTCCTTGTAATTTGAATATCAAAAATCAAACAAATATGCAGAATCAGATGAAGCAGAATCAAAAACATCCATCAATATGCGGAAAATCCATAACTATTTGATATTTTTGATGTGATGTGACGTGATGTATTATGGCTTCTCCTTAAACGAAGTCAAGAATACCTCAGCAATTATGCCCAGATAAACCTGTTAGTCACTTTCTTTTACATTCCCCACTCTAAATTTACCCATAATCTGCTCTATCCCATTTCCACAACATAATTTTTGTCAACTCTATAACCTTTATATCTAAATCCCCCTTATCTTTCCCCAAACCCAGCATAAAAACCAATAATTCACTTTCTGTATAATCACTCTTTTCATATTTATTTTCCACAACTTCATTATATGTACCCTTTCTGTTTTCAAACATTTACATTCAATTAACAAATGCCTAATATTTTCAATTTTTTCCTTACATAATTTTACAAAATAAATCACCCATATTTTTCCATTGACATGTATATTCTTTTGTAGCTAAAAATACCATTCGAGCCTTAAACAATAAACTACTTTCCTTACTATTATCATATATTAACTCACACCTAATATTCTGTTTATTTCTATATATATTTAAACTCTTTTTACTCTCCATACTATTTCTCCATCTCTCTAACTCCCTAGTCTTTATTAATAAATTTATTCTTTTATCCCATTCCTTACTACTATAACACTCAATAATGCTCTTAACACAATCATCCCATCTTTTGTACAAATATATTGATGTAAATTCTTTATCCAAATCTTTTGCATACCGCATTACCTTTCTCACCCATCTTGTTACCTGCCCTTTACTCATAACCCAATTAAATACTATTTTAGCTATTTTTTTATTATCCATAAACTGCAATCTACCAAACATTTTCATTTTACTTTTTGCATCTCTCATATGAAAATGTGACCATCTCATTTCTCCTTGAATTGCCTCTCTTGCTGTCCATACTTCTGCATCCAATGCATATCTTCCTACTTCCCTTTGAGCTTTTTCTAAATAATCTAATATCTTTTTACTAACATATAATGCATCATTACCATATGTTAACCCTGCTACTGCAACTCCTTTCCATATAATTCTAGCTACATCATATTTATTATATGAAAATACTGTTAATTTTTTTATCAATCCCTTTTTTTTCTTTGCTTCATTTATCAATTTTTTCTCCCATTCATCCAAATAATTTTCTGATTACTTAAAATAATTCCCAAATAACTATATCTATTCACCACACTTAACTTAATATCTCCCAATAAAAATTCTATATCTTTTCTTTCCTCAGTATTAACCATCATTATATTTGATTTTTCTTCACTAAATTTAATCCCCATCTCTTTACCACCCTTGCACATGTCCACAACATAACTTCCATATCTTCTCTTTTTTCTGCACACAAAAATATATCATCTGCAAAGAAAAAGACCTGACAAAATATATACTCCCTTACTACCTATTAACGGTATCTCTATCCCTCTTCCTAATCTTTCTATTGCTCTTTCCATTTCACTCAAATACAACACAAACAAAATAGGTGACATAGGGCATCCTTGCCTTAGTCCCACACCATTTTTAACTTTAGTTGATTCTATATTCTCTAATTGATATATATAATAATTATTTTCATAAAATTTCTTAATAATATCTATTAAAGCTTCATCCATTCCCAAATTTGCTAAACTTATCCATAATCTATTTCTATTTACTCTATCATATGCCGTCTCTATATCTATAAAACTCATATAAAACTGTTTATCTGCATTCCTACTCATATCCATAAGTTGTGTAACTACAAATAAACTATCTCCTATATGCCTATCTAATCTAAAACCTCCTTGCATTTCACCCACTATATTATTCCCTTCCATCCATTTTTCAACTTTACTAGCCACCATATATGAGAAAACTTTATATAAAACTGATGTTACCACTATTGGTTTATAATTATTCAACTTTCTATGATCCTTACCCTTTCCTTTAAATAATAACCTTACTCTTGTATTACTCCAACTACTCTGGGAAAGCTCTATTCTGTGCCATTTTATTAAAACAGGATAATAACTTTACTTTTGCCCTATATCCTAAATTCATTACCATCTCTGCTGCCCACCCATCTAAACCTCTTGCCTTCCCACTTTTCAATTTCTTCTTTACCTTATTTAGTTCATTTTCTGAAAAGATAATATTCCCATTACTATATTCTTTCATATTTTCTAACATTCTATCATTCACATCTAACATCTTTTCTATATTCATTACATAACTATTTAAGATTCTCTCTAAATCTTCTCTAAAACTACACTCAGTTCCATCATCATCTAGTGATACTAACTCTCTCTCCCCTACAATTCTCCTTTTAATATAATTCCAAAATTTTTTACTTCCATCTCTTCCACTTTTATTAATATCCTCCAACAATTTACTATTCAATTTCATTCTCTCTCTATAAATATCTATTTTAGCCAACTTCTTTTCTAAGTACTTTTCCCATTTAGCATTAATATCTTTTTCACTTTCCTTATTCTTAATAGCACACTTATATTCTCTGCATGCTTCTTTCCTTTCTTTTACACTTTTACTAATTTTAATTTTTTTATTACTTTTATTCTTTTCAATATTCTCACCTAAAACCCTATTTGCAACTTTTTCTACTTTCTTGCACCAATTCTTTATACTCACCCCCAACCCACTCTTCCATTATTTCTTCAACTTGTATTTTATACTCTTCCAACTTATTCTTATCATTCACTCTCCATCCACATTTTTCACTATTATTTCTACTTTTATTTCTATTCCCCATCACATTACTAACCATTTCAATTACAATAAAATTATGATCACTAGTGCATACTTTTTCTTCATTATCAAATACCTTAATTTTCCGTATTTTATTTATTCCCTCTGTCTCTACCAATACATAATCTATTGTGTGAAATATATTATTTCTGGACCATGTGTATTGTCCCTCATAAATATTTAATAAATTTCCAATACTCAAATTCACTTTCTGACAAAAATTCTTCAAAAGCTGTCCAGTTTTATTATCTACATCATCAATTTCTTCAATATGTCCATTCATATCCCCTATAACCATTATTCTCTTCCCCTTTTCTTTAAAACTTTGTATATCCTTAACTAAACATTCGTATATGTTACTATTCCACTCCAATATAATTTGACTATCTCCAGTAGCTATATAAATTATAGCCACCATCCATTCTTGTCTACCCATCCTTATTTCAAACCACAAGTGTTCTTGACATTTAACAATATTTAAATATTTTTTTCTTATAACACCTATACCACCACCCCTTTTTTCTTTTTCTTTTCTATTTATACCCTGTCATACCAACTGTTCCAAAAAAGGTTCTTCTTCTTCTCTTAAATGTTTCCACTACTTCTAATACCTCAAGCTCTTCATTTTCAATTGTTTTATTTAATTCCATCCACTTTTCTGGTTTCCTACCACCTTGCATATTCAAAAACCCAATTTTAACAATTTCTTTTTTCCTAACTACTCTTTTATAAATTCTTTTAATTCTTTCTTCTCCATTACATTTATAAATTACTTTCTTACCATTAATTTTACAAACCCATTCCTTCTTCATATCTATATTTATATCAAAATCAAATTCCTTTTGCTTACTTCTTATATTCCATCCATTCTTTTTAATAATATTACAATTTAAAAATCCATCCCCCCTTTATAAGTTTCCCGAAAAAAAATATTTATAAATCAAACTCCCTAAAATTTCACTTCCTTGTTTTGCTAAATGCAACCCATCTTTACTATATAACTCCCTCTTTCCAATAAAACAATCCCACACATCAACAAACATAACATTATGTCTCTCACACAATTTTTTCAATCTCTCATTTATAGAAAATGCCCTATCTAACAAATAACTCTTGTCAAATCTTGGTAATAATCCAACTATTCCTACTCTTCCTTTAATCATAATCAAATTCCTAATCAAATCTACATACTCATCCATTATTCTCTCTGATGATTCTAATAAATTATTAGTCCCCACCATAATATATACATCTCTACTACCTTGTTTTTTAACTTTATCTGCTACATCCCTAATTCTAGCTCGAGGCAAACATAATCTTACATACCTACTTCTATTTTCCCTTGCAATTATATCCCAACATTCTCTAATTAGTGAATCTCCTATCAATACTGTTTCATAATCTACTTTTTCTGCTCCATCATGTGTTTTTTAGAGAGAGTGCATCCCCTATAAAGAATATATCACATTAGCTGTATGTATTTATCAATTAATCAAAATCGATATAATCCTCCAACATGTAGATAATATTCACACAGAAGTAAAATGAGCCCCAATAAATTTAAGCCAGCATTACCAGTTATCAAATAATCAGAACGAAGAATCAAGGTATGACAAATATATAAATGTATTTAGATGTTTATTTTATAACTTATATGTAATACATTATTTATTGTGTATATTTCTTTTAGGATTTCTTTTTTTTTTTGCTCTATTTTTAGAATCGTAATTCCATTGTAAAATCTACGAATTATAAACGTTAATGATATGAAACTCAATTACAAATAATTTATAAAATGACCAAAGACTAAAACTATTTACCGCATAAAACAAAAAAAAAAAAAAGAAAGCTGTTGAATATGTATGTATAATCCAAGAGAAATCTTTTTAAAGAAATTTGAACCACTGTCTATTTTTAATTAAAACTATTAGTTGATATAATATCTTCACGTACAAATAGCATTTTTTTCCCTGTCAAAGCAAACATATATATTTTTTAATTATACTTAATTATTAATAATATATTAAAAATTGTAAAAGTAATGCATTATTTAAGTCTATAAAAATATAGAATAAATAAAATTGTAATTGTTTTATTAAATAATAAAGAGATATTTATTATGACGTCATAGCTATTTTCTTAGCTCAAAAGAAAGCTGCAATTTTATTGAGTTCTCTTAAAGCTTCTAAGATGTGTTTCTTCTGTTGTTTTGTTCTGTATGCGGTTATTCTGGCGCTTGTTTCGTTGGCCCATTTCCGTTTTTACCCTTGATTTCGGACATCATTTGCGAAAGGTTTGCTGTTTTATTTTCAGTCTCTGATCCGGAGTTAGTGGTCGATATCGTGGATCCTCCGCTTGAAAGCTTTGTACTCCTTAAGTAAACAGCATTGTGCAAAGAGTCACGTAGAATATAATATTATTCATTATGATATTAATGCCAATTAAGAAAAAAATCAGTTTATAAGTCAGCTGTTTTTATATCACTATGGCGATTAAAGAAATTTGGTTTTATCACAAAAGACAGACTTTTATATTACTTATCCTGAATTGAGTCACTTTTCCCAATATTGACGCGATAAAATTTAATTAATCCTATACCTAATTTGTAGACTTAAATATCAGAATTTGGACACTTTTACAGAATTTTCACGATGGATTTGAGCGGTAGATAGAATGTGTACCATCATCACATAATCAAGCAAAGATGTTTTTAGATGCACTATTGAAGTTTTTCTACTTTTTTATACTGACTAATGAAGCAATCACTAAAATTTGCTTTTCCAGGAATCCTTAAGCTTCGACCTTTGTGATTAAAAGCGCTTTCTTTGAGCAGCGCATAGATTTGGCTTAGATTCCTGATAACCCAGAATATTTATAAATCTTCACTCAAAAAAGTAAATCCATTAAATTGTCCTGCAGTGACAACCATTTAATATTTTGCATTAAAAGAAGTTGTCTAATCTAAACTGAATAACCACAAATTGAATCAACATTCGTTGATACTAGTTGTATTTGCAAATCATTCATCTTGGTATTGTAAGAAGTCAAAACGCTATTGAGAGAATTTATTTTACATCATTAGTAGGATTTCATTTCTAAATAGTATAATATTTTAAATAGTTGTTTTAAGTTTTGAAATCTATTATTATTTTATTTATTAAAAAATGTGTTTATACTTACATTGTACTATAATTGTTTTTTATTTAATAAAAAAATTGAATTTTAATTCATATGTGTGTATTTACAATTTATAACTGATTTTATAATCTTTTGAACCTATTTATAAACTTAAAAACATATCTCTCACACACAAGCTACCATGCACCCATACAAAGAATGTGCTATTTTAATTAACAAACTAATATGTCTCATACTTTTTTTCTCATGTGTCATATCATCAGCCGGGAAGCGAACTTGCTAACCCTGGACAACTGCTTGGAAAGCAGGCGTCGCTGACCTCTCGACCACCAATGCTTGACCATAAACATCACTTGTTTTTCTTGGTTTCTTGAAAGTAAATGTTTACTTTGTTGTGTTGCAATCATAAAACTTTTTCAGTAGTCCACAAATCTATCCAAACACTTATTATTAGTAAATGTATGTAATTAATTATTGCTTTTTTGCAGAAAAATGACAAAAATCAAACTTTAAACTCTTACCTACTGACGTGATGTGATGTATTTTGGCTTCTCCTTAAACGAAGTCAAGAATCTCAGCAATTATGCCTAGATAAACCTGTTAGCCACTTTATTTTCCATTCCCCACTCTAAGTCTTCCCATATTCTGCCCCATCCCATTTCTACCACATAATTTTTGTCAACTCTATGGCCTTTATATCTAAATCTCCTTTATCTTTTCACATCCCCAGCATAAAAACCAATAACTCACTTTCTGTATAATCACTTTGTTCATATCTATTCTCCCATAACTTCATTATCTGTAACCTTTCTGCTTTCAAGCATTTACATTCAATCAACAGATGCCTAATGTTTTCTATACCTTCCTTACACAATTTGCACCCTAAATCACCCATAGTTTTCCATTTACATGTATATTCTTTTGTGGCTAAAGATCCCCTTTGA
Source organism: Epiperipatus broadwayi (assembly GCA_028023455.1). Taxonomy (NCBI): domain Eukaryota; kingdom Metazoa; phylum Onychophora; class Udeonychophora; order Euonychophora; family Peripatidae; genus Epiperipatus; species Epiperipatus broadwayi. The sequence goes on from JAQFVV010013112.1 coordinate 183,855, forward strand.
GCTTTAAACAATAAACTACTTTCCTTACTATTATCATAAATTACCTCGTATCCAATGTTCCATTTACTTTTATATATATTTAAACTGTTTTTACCCTCCATACTAGTTCTCCATCTTTCCAACTCTTTATTTGTTATTAATGTGACAATTCTTTTACCCCATTCCTTACCACTATAATACTGAATTATCTTCCCAACACAATCATCTCTTTATACAAGTATACTGATATAAATTTTTTATCAAAATGTTTTGCATACAGAATTATGTTTCTCACCCATCATGTTACCTGCCCTTTACTCATAATTCAATTAAACCCTATTTTCACTATTCTTCTACTATCCATAAACTGCAACCTATCAAACATTTTCATTTTAGTTTTTGCATCTCTCTGATAAACACTTAATCATCCCATTTCTCCTTCAATTGCCTTCTCTCTCCCATCTCTGCATCTAATGCATGTCTTCCTACTTCCCTTTTAAAAATATTTTATTTTTTATTTTTTTTCACTAAATTTAATCCCCATCTCTTTAGCCACCCTTGCACATGTCCTCAACATAATTTCCATATCTTGTCTTCTTTCTGCACACAAAAAGATATCCGCAAAAAAAGGACTGACAAAGTATTTACTCCCTTACCACCCATTAAAGGTATCTCTATCCCTCTTACTAGTTTTTCTATCGTTTTCTCCATTTCACTCAAATACAAAAAAAAATAGGTGACATAGGGCATCCTTGCTTTAATTCCACCCCATTTTTAACTTTAACTGATTCTATATCCTCTAATCGGTAATTATAATAATTATTTTCATATAATTTCTTAATAATATTTACTAAAGCTTTATCCATTCCCAAATTTGCTAACTTTACCTATAATCTATTTCTATTTACTCTATTATATGTTTTTTTCTATATTTATAAAACAAATACATAATGATATAACTGAATTTCTACTCCTCTCCATAAGTTGTGTAACTACATACAAACTATCTCCTATACACCTATCTGACCTAAAACCTCCTTGCATTTTCCCCACTACATTATTCTCTTCCATCCATTTTACAACTGTTGCAGCTACCATATATGAGAAAACATCATATAAAACTGATGTTACTGCTATCGGTCTATAATTATTTAACTTTCCATGAGCCTTACCCTTTCCTTAAATAATAATCTTATGCTTGTATTACTCCAACTACCTGGAACAACTATCTTCTGTGCCATCTTATTAAAACATGATAATAACTTTGATTTTGCTCTATGCCCTAAATTCATTACCATCTCTGCTGTGCACCCATCTAAACCTCTCGCTTTTCTACTTTTCATTTTCTTCCCTGCCTCATTCAGTTCATTGTTTGTGAACCAAATATTCCCATTACTAAATGCGTTCATGTTTCCTATCACTAAGTCCTTCAGATCTAATATCTTTCCTATATCCATTCCATATCTCTTCTCTAAAGCTACACTCTATTATTTCATCATCTATTAATACTATCTCTCTTTTACCTACATTTCTCCTTTTAATGTAACTCAAAAATTTTTTACTCCCATCTCTTCCACTTTTATTAATATCCTCCAACAATTTACTATTCAACTTCTTCCTCTGTCTACAATTATCCATTTTAGCTAACTTCTTCTTTTTAAGTACTTTCCTCATTTATCATTAATATCATTTTCACTCTCTTTGTTCTTAATAGCACACTTATTTTCTCTGCATGCTTCATTCCTCTTTTTTACTCTTTTACTAACACTCATTTTTTATTACTTTTATTCTTCTGCATATTCTCAACTAAAACTTTATTTGCCACTTTTTCTATTTTACACACCAGTCCTTATACTCATCCCCAACCAACTGTTCCATGGTTTCTTCAAATTTTATCTTATACTCTTCCAACTTATTCTTATCATTCACTCTCCATCCACATCTCTCACTATTGTTTCTACCTTTACATCTATCCTCCATCACATTACTAACCATTTCTATTACAATAAGTTATGATCACTATTACATACTCTCTCTTCATTATCAAACACCTTAATTTTCCGTATTTTATTCATTCCCTCTTTCTCTACTAATAGATAATCTATTGTGTGAAATATATTATTCCTAGACCATGTGTATTGTCCCTCATAAATATTTGATAAATTCCCAATGCTCAAATTTACTCTTTGACAAAATTCCTTCAAAAACTGACCATTCTTAATATCTACATCATCATTTTTTTCACTATGTTCATTCATATCCCCTATACCCATTATTCTCTTCCCCTTTTCTTTAGTACTCTGTATATCTTTAACTAAGCATTCATTTATACTACTGTTCCACTCCATTACAGTTTGACTATCTCCAGTGGCTATATACACTACAGCCACAATCCATTCTTGTCTACTCAACCTTATTTCAAACCACAAATGCTCTTGACATTTAACAATATTTAAATATCATTTTCGATATAACACCTATACACCACTGCTTTTATCTTTTTCATTTATACCCTGCCATAGCACCTCTTCCAAAATAGGTTCTTCTCTTAGATGAGGATCCACTACTGCTAATACTTCAAACTCTTCATTTTTAATTGCTTTATTTAATACTAGCCACTTTTCTGGTCTCCTACCACCTTGCATGTTCAAAAAACCAATTTTAACAATCTTCTTTCCTAACTACTCTTTTATAAATTATTTTGATTCTTTCTTCTCCATTATGTTTATAACAAACTTTCTTACCATTAATCTTATAGAACCACTACCTCTCCATATCTACACTTATATCTAAATCAGCCATCTTTTGCTTATTTCCCATCCATTCTTCTTCCTTTTGATAATATGCTGCCACCTATCACCTTTTTCTAGAGCTAGAATTTTCAATGTTAAAGATAAATCAGTCTGGCTGTGTATATTTGTCACCATACATAAATTCAATCTAATTCTCCAAGAAATAAATAATAGCCTCATCAATTGGGTGGTGAGGTAAATGTTTAGTGAATTGTGCATGTGAAACATGGAAAATATTCAGACTGGGCAATAAACTATCAACACTAACTATTCTTCACCAGAAACTTCGATGAAAACATTTATTACTGAGATCTAAGTTAAACTGCAGTTTTTCAGTGCTAACTCCTTTTTTTTCTTTTCTTGTAAAAATAGCCTAATCATTCGAATTTTCAACCACAATTAATGCACAACAATTTTCACAAATTTTGTGGCAACCATCAAATATTCAAACAAATTATTGCAAATTTTACTGCCACAACCAGTTCATATTATCAAAGGGGAAGTTGCAGATCAACCTGGTTCAGCTTTAAACAAACCATTGCTTCCTAATTTTGAAAAAACTTTTCACAATTCTAAACATTGATTTGAAAATTACCTGGAGGTGCAATTTATTAAAAATGATCAATCATATGGCCTAAGTTGCTGCTAAATTCAGTTAATGTAAAAGATTTGAAATGGTATACATGTTGGCTGTACAAAATCTCCACTGACTTAACGGACCTTACAGGAGAATATTTGGCATTCACTAAAAATGTTCTTATTCAATACCAATTTATATAAAAATATCATATTGCTTCAACCAAGCTTAAATTTTATGGAAGTGTTACATATTGATTTAGGAGATTGTAAATACAAGACTTCAGATGAGTCAGGATCTTGCATGACAATGTTTTCCTATGAGTGCAATCCCTTTGAGATATCAAAAACAATTCTGTCAGAGATGAGTTATGGTTTTCCATACAAGAAAGTTTAAGCTTTTAAAATATCATAAACAAAAATATAGCACTAGAAGAATCAAGAAGCAATTCTGATGACAAAAGTTTCATAAATGCGATCAACACCAGTCCACATATTTAATGTAAATGCACAAAATCATAGTTCAAAGCAAATGCATTGCCAGCAGAAGTCATTGAGATAATTGCCTCTTTATTGTGGCATTTTAACATCAACTGTGTTTTCCTACACTTTGAAAAAAACAACCACCTTTCAAGACTGTTACATCAACATATCAAAACTAAAAGACTTGGGTTGTTGCAAATATGGGCACATAGTAAAAAGTATGCATCAAGACATTTATCAAATCAAAGCAAGAGAATCAACCATCAACCTATTTTGTAAACAATGAGGACAATTCAAAATGCATATGATGTTTACTATATCATTGACATATACCAGAACCAATGCTTAGCTGCAAAAACCAATGAACATTATTTTTCTGTTAACAACATTGAGAGTAGCCCAATTAGATTGAAAGTGAACACTTGCTTGAGATTTACTTTTTGTAATGGAATCATATACTAAGTAAAAATTCATTTTCAGTCATTCTCACATTTAGTGCAATCAATCAAGAAAACCATCAAGTATATGGAGAAGAAACCAGGTAAGATCAACAACTGACAAAACTCTCCAAGAGCTTCAATAATGCTATAATTTTGAAACCGACATTAACATTGACAATAACATTATTTTTGGGGGCTGAATATATGGCATGTACATATGTGCATAAGTGCTACAATCTCTAATTCTTCGAATAACTCCATGTAATTTGAATATCAAAAATCGGTACTTGTGTATAATTCAACCGATGATGTTTTTGACTTACCGATTTCCCTTCCCGTAGATATCGACGTTTTTTGCGGCGTGATTAATCCATCAGAGAGTCAATTTTTTTTTTTCACCCGAGAGATTTAAAATTCGTAGAGAGGTTTGGGAAATTTTTTTGATTTTTCTGTCTATTGCGATTTTGCTATGATTTTGCTATCCACGGCATCACAGTTACTTTTTTGAGCTGTTAATTCAGGTAAAGTGTTTTATTTATCTGTTTATTTTAAATTTACAAAAATTTTTTGTTAATATTTCTACAATTCTCAAACTTACATTGAATTACGTTTAATGTGTAAATAATTTATTCCGGTAAAGTGTTTTTTATTTATCTGTTTATTTTAAATTTACAAAAAGTTTTTGTTAATATTTCTACAATTCTGAAACTTACATTGAATTACGTTTAATGTGTAAATAATTTTCAATAATTTTTTAAAACAAATTTGAAATATACATTACCAAATGCATGTGATAACAAGGACGCCATTAATGCCAGATTCGTATTAATTCGGGTAAAGTGTTTTATTTGTTTATTTTAAATTTACAAAAACTTTTTGTTAATATTTCTACATTACGTTTTTAATGTGTAAATAATTTGAAATAATTTTTTAAATTAATTTTGCAATATGCAGTACGTTTTTAAAATTACCAAATGCATGTAAAAGTGCTGCGTTTTCTGGACGCCATTAATACCAGATTTGCATTAGATGACGTCTTTTTTATTTAGATGTTTATTTAAAATTTACAAAAAGTTTTATTAATATTTCTACAATTCTCAAACTTATTTACAAAAAATATTTGTTAATATTTCTACAATTCTCAAACTTACACTGAATTACGTTTTAATTTTATTTTTAATTTCTGAATTATATCATACAGCTATGAGAGTAATACAATGTCTGATATACATGTACACCAAGCCTGCAGCTCGCCAAAAACATCCTTAGGCCCCCCCCCCCAATTCCAGCACTACGCGCTGCTGTATTTTAAAATTGGGAATAATATTTTGACGCATGCATGTACATTTTTTTTATTTTTTTTTAGTATTTGCCTGACCTGCGTCAGATATTTTTCATTTTTGAATATTTTTTAGCGTGTGACCTGGATAATTCAACCGATGACGTATTACTCTGAAGGCATATCAGTCTAATCTTGCGATTTTTAACGTACCGTGTTCACGTGATCTGCAGACACATTTTAGCAATTACATGTGTCCTCAGATCACTTGGAGATGTTCTCTTAAAAATCACAAGATTAGACTGATATGCCTTCAGGGTTGTACATCATCGGTTGAATTATACACAAGTACCCAAAAATCAAACAAATATGCAGAATCTGATGAAGCAGACTCCAAAACCTCCATCAATATTAGGAAAAACCATAACTATTTGATATATTTAAAAGTTTAGACGGCAGTGCTGCCACCTATCATGTGTTTTATTCGAGAGAGTGCCTCACGTATAAAGAATATATAACATTAGCTATATGTATTTATCAATTAATCAAAATCAATCTAATCCTTCAAAAAATAGATAATAGTCACACACAAATAAAATGAGCCCCAATAAGTTTAAGCCAGCATTACCAGTTATCAAATAATCAGAATGAAGAATCAAGGTATGACAAATATATAAATGTATTTAGATGTTTATCTTATAACTTATATGTAATGCATTATTTATTGTGTATATTACTTTTAGGATTTCTTTTTTTGCTCTATTATTAGAATCGTAATTCCATTGTAAAATCTACGAATTACTAACGTTAATGATATGAAACTCAATTACAAATAATCTATGAAATGACCAAAAACTAAAACTATTTACCTCATAAAACAAAAAAGAAAGCTGTTGAATATGTATGTATAATCCAAGAGAAATCTTTTTTAAAGAAATTTGAACCACTGTCTATTTTTAATTAAAACTATTAGTTGATATAATATCTTTATGTACAAATAACTTTTGTTTTCCTGTCAAAGCAAACATATATTTTTTAATTATACTTAATTATTAATAATATATTAAAAGTTGTAAAAGTAATGCTTTATTTAAGAATATAAAAAATATAGAAGAAACAAAATTGTATTTGTTTTATTAAATAATAAAGAGATATTTATTATGACGTCATAGCTGTTTTCTTAGCTCAAAAGAAAGCTGCAATTTTATTGAGCTTTCTTAAAGCTGGTAAGATGTGTTTCTTCTGTTGTTTTATTCTGTATGCGGCTATTCTGGAGCTTGTTTAGTTTGCCGGTTTCCGTTTTTGCCCTTAATTTCGGACATCATTTGCGAAAGGTTTGCTGTTTTATTTTCTGTCTCTGATCCGGAGTTAGTGGTTGATATCGTAGACCCTCCGCTTGAGGGCATTGTACTTCTTAAGTAGACAACATTTTGCAAAGTGTTATGAAGAGTATAACATTATTCGTTATGACTTTAATATCAATTAAGAAAAAATCAGTTTATAAGTCAACTGTTTTTATATCAATATGCCACCCATTAAAGGTATCTCTATCCCTCTTCCTAGTCTTTCTATTAATTTCTCCATTTCACTCAAATACAAAAAAATCAAAATAGGTGACATAACGCATCCTTGCCTTATTCCACCACATTTTTAACATTAACTGATTCTATATCCCCTAATCGGTAAATATATTAATTACTTTCATATAATTTCTCAATAATATTTACTGCAGCTTTATCCATTCCCAAATTTTCTAACTTTACCCATAAACTATTTTTATTTACTTTATCATATGCTTTTTCTATATCTATAAAACAAATATATAATGATCTATCTAAATACCTACTCGTCTTCATAAGTTGTGTAATTACATACAAACTATCTCCTATACGCCTATCTGATCATTAAACCTCCTTGCATTTTTTCCACTACATTATTCTCTTCCGTCCATTTTACATCTCTTGCAGCTACCATATATGAGAAAACTTTATGTAAAACTGATGTTACTGCTATCGGTCTATTCCCTTTATCTTATCGCAACCCCAGCATAAAAACCAATAACTCACTTTCTGTATCGTCATTTTGTTCATATCTATTCTCCCATAACTTCATTATCTGTACCCTTTCTGCTTTCAAGTATTTATATTCAATCAACAGATCCTTAATGTTTTCGGTACCTTTCTTACACAATTTGCACACTAAATCACCCATAGTTTTCCATTTATATGTATAATCTACTTTCCTTACTATTATTATAAATTACCTTGCATCCAATGTTCCGTTTACTTTTATATATATTTAAACTCTTCTTACTCTCCATACTAGTTCTCCATCTCTCCAACTCCCTATTTTTTATTAATGCTTCTATTCTTTTACCCCATTCCTTACCACTATAACACTGAACAATCTTCCTAACACAATCATCCCGTGACTAAACACACTTATATTATACTTATATGGAAATGATCCCAAATTTTAGTTATTTAGATCATAATAAATCCAAAGAAAGAAATAAAAAAAAATAATAATCTAATATATATGTGTATGTGGGCGTGCGCTAAAATTTTTTTTTATTCATTTAGCTTAACTAAACAATACCATTGAAACATACGATTTTTGTAAATGATGATTATATTAACATTGATAATGTATATAATTTAAGCATATTTATATCCTTTATATTGTTTTTTAATTGTTTGTAAATAAAATAACTATATAAGCTTTTTACCCAGAGACTAAACTCTTCATACAATAGTGCCACTCAGTGCAAGCCAGCGAGAGAAATCAATGGATGCAAGGAGATTTGTGCATAAAATTCCTATCTAGTGCCCACTTTTGGAATATCCCCAGACTAGTTTTTAGTTTGTGTTTTCCATTAGTGAGGAGCCTTGGATCTAAGAACATTGTACTAGATAAGGATTTTATGCACAAACTTTCTTGAATTCATTGATTACTCTGGCTTGCACTGAATTGCTCTACTGTATATAGAGTTTAGCTTCTGTGTAAACAGCTTGTGTAAGCATAAAGAAGGGTGATCATGTGATGTTTAGTGGTTTAATTAATATATGCTTTAGTGGCATATTATTAATTTTATTAATTTGCAATTGTTTTTATATTAACTGTATGTTTAACAATCTCTTGGTATTTGTCATATGCTAACAAATATTATCAAAGTCAATATCTGTAATATTCTACCAAAAACAAGAAAAGAGATTTAAAAAAAATAATAATCAACTTTCTCAAGAAATATAAATTATCAAAAAATATTATAAGTTTACATTCTCTGTGCAATAAAATAAATAAATATATAGTTATTGTATAATATGCGAAAAGAATTAAACTAAAGACTAAAAACATTTCTTTTAAACTGTCTCTTTTGCTTAAAATTTGAATATATTATATATTCTTTGAGAGCCAATTAGCTTAAATCAAGGTATCCGATATTTCTTATGCACTAGTAATTCCTTTTTTAAAATTTCAATTAGAAGTTAGCCAATTCTATAGTTCCCGATATTATTTATTCTTCTTGTAATATATATTATCCAGGTATTATAATTTTATATTTAAACAGACTTCATTTAAAACAACCGTAACAAACAAATTTGATTATGTATGATTAGAATTTTGCTGTTAATTAATTAAATTGTACTCATTATTGAATAAATATACTATTATTTTTAACTCAATAAGTAAAAAATATCAAAAAAACAACAACAAATCTTTAATGCTATCTTATTTAGAAATCATTATTTCTATTTTCTACATCTTACGTAAATAAATGAAAGGTATATTCTAAAAATACCATTGATAAATAAATCCTTAGAGTGAATATTTTAGAAAGTTAACATTTACCGACTGTTTTAAAAATAATTTATAGAACTATTATATATATTTAATATAAGTAATTATGATAATCCTTAAACAGAGACATAAATAAATGGTGTTAGTGGAGGGGGGGTGATACCCATTTGATATTTTTTTTATGCCCATTTGATAATTTAAAGATAAAAGTGGCACAGTCTGGAACTGAAGGTCGACGGTCCACAGTTCACCCCATCTCTGTCATTCCCAGTATTCAAAGTTCTTATAAAGTTTCAAGCAATAAACGAATCAATTATTTTTGTTTCCGTACTACATCATTATCTTTACTACAGTGTGTTTATTTTTTTATCGCTTTAGTTTATTAAGCAATGAGTTTAACTTCAGTTCAATAACAATAAAACTGTGGTTCACTATTATGAATTTCAAAGTAGATAAATGACATTGCTTTCATAGAAATGTAGAATAATAACTTTCAAGTAGAAATTAAATTGATTTTATTCCTATTTTTGTTGTATTTTAAAACATGATTAGAAAAAATAAGTACTTGGACATAGAGTAAATATTAAGTTAGTATTTAGTTGTGAATATTTATTTATCAAAATATAATTTATATATATAAACATTTTGAACGGTTTAACCAAAAAAATACTAATACAGTTTATATTATTATTATAATTTGCTGGGCGTCAGAATCGTAGCCCTTGTCTCTTGCAGCAGAAAGCAATACCACATTTTAAAAAATGCACGTTATGTAAATACCCTATTTACATATTCCATTTCTTTAACAATGGAACACAGGATTCATTTTTGTTTATGGCATGGGGGTTGGTACCAATAAATCAGGTTTCCTTGCAGTTCCGTGCCAAAACGTTTATATATATGTACAACTTATATTGAACCCAAGCAAGAAGAAATAATTTATTTTCGACATATCAAAATAAAGAATTACTATCCTTAATGGGAATATATTTATTTATTTCTTTAGGAAACATTAAATTATCAATACTATTTTACCTGAACCACATAATGCTAATCTTCTTTTTAATTGAAAAACACATTTATCTTACTGCATACTTACATACATATAGCAGCCAAATGTAATCAAATACGTCTCTTCATACTCCAAGAAAAAGAAGAAATTAAAGTAAAAGCTGCATAGAAATGAATTTTGCATTAAGTGTACAAACCAATCTATGATCCACAAATATGTCCTCATACATACTAATTTGTATTTTTGTGTATTTTATATTTAATGATTCTGGCTTTTAATTTGTTTAGAAATAAACTCTTTTTTTCTAAAACACTTCAATCCTTGTCTAATTGTAACTCTCCAATGTATTTTATTCTTTGTCATATTTTGTTACTGGAAACAATTCATATAGCACTTCTTTAGAATATCTCAGAGGTAATCCTTATAAAGTAGATGGGATCTAGCTCTTCCATGTAAACCATGTTTAAGATCAGCATAAAACACCATTTTCAACTTTCTAGCATCGATCATTTGTTTTCCATGTCTAATAAAGCAAAGATATGATTTCACAGTATTGACTCTTTAGTGTCTCCCACAGAAAGCTTACAATCATATTGATTGGCATTATGATTTTCGTATTACATTTTTTAAATTTTATGAAATGTAACTCTTCTAATCTTTTTATGTTATATTGTTCCAACCTCATTTTTATGCAATAATAAATTAGGCAAAATAACAGTTCTATATACAGTTAATTTAGATGCAAATTTCCCTGTAATGAAATATTCTGACTTTAAACTTGTTCAAAGCAGAAACAATATAGTGAGTCTGTATTGTACTTGAGCATCTAAATTCACAATTTTACTTATAAAACTACCAAAGTGTTTAAAGGTGGTTTTCATTCTAATGTTAATAATTGTATAAGCTAAAACTACTGACAAATTTGCTTCCATCACTGAATGACAGTCAATTCTAATATCTTTAACATTAGCTAATAAATTGAAGTCTTTATATATTGCATTAAAAACATTAAGTAAATTTCATAAGTCAACCTTTGAAACGGATAAATTAGCACAATAGTGTAAATTGAAAATCCAAGAAAATGACATTTAATTTTTACTACTTTATTGTATACATATATGGGAAAATACAAGCTTGTTTAAATGAGGTCATGTGACATCTAACATGATTTCTTTGTAATACTATTTTTGCTATTAAAGCTTTATCAATTTTATATTGATAAAGCTATTAATATATGGTGTATATGAACTTAGTTCAGTCCCATATGATCATTTAAATTAGATAACTGGATTGGCAGATATATGGATGTCTGAAAATTTCATATTTTCTACTTAAAAGTTATCCATTAGATTAAGTGCTGAGATTGTCCTGGTATTTTAATCTAATGTTTGAATATCCTAACACCTCACTGAGGAATTCAGTAGCAGAAACAGGTCTAGGGTTGGGGATATTCTGCAAAGCTTGTTAAGAGCTTATTTGCGAGCTCTTTATACAACAAGTGAAAATAAGTAAATGCAAAAGGAATATATCATTCTGAGGAAGTTATACATGATTAATGTTAAAATGCAATCAAGGTTAGCCTGAAATACCATAGTTGTGGATATAATCTCAATCACATCTTTTAATATATAGTTCAATTTACATGTTGTGATATAGTGAGAATAAATGCAACAACTCTATTAAATAAAATAATAAAGTCAACACTATCTTCCTGGAAATAAATTACTTCATGCTAACCTTTAACTCAAATTATAATTCCACCCTAGGTCAGTTAAACTGTAGATGTTTTGATCACAACCTTGCATTAATTTTTCATATATCTTGCTTAGGCTTAGATAACATTTTACTTCATTCTTCAAGTCTAAATTTGACTAGTCAATAAACATATATAATAGATTTGGAATACTTATAGAGTATCCCGTGATACATTCATAGTAGGACTTTATAAATGACAATATTTTTAAAAAAGTAAACATTTAACAATCCCCAAGAAAAAATTAACTGCAAGATTTATGCTTTTTCCTCTACTATAAAATATTTTAGTGAATTTTATTCACAAAACAAACGTGTACATAATTGATAGGTCATAAAACGATATGTGTGTCATTAAAAATTATTAGAATATTTTAATGATTGTATAAAATTTTCATATAGTTCACATAACATACTATTATATATATATAAACATTATGTTTGTGTGCGCTGTTGTTCATTAAAGACTAATATTACCTTATTATAAAATTTCTAACTCTTATGTATGCATATTTACTTCTATAAAAATAATTATGTGCATTATTTTCAATAATTATAAACATAATATACTACCTTACATTACCAGTAAGCCAAACTGAGATAAACTTGATATAATCTTTGTATGTAATTCTACTGGCTTACATATCAGTGATTTAAACCAAAAAAATTTGCTACTGATATTTTACATAATGAATTTACAATTAACTACCAATCGTGACGTAATCTTGACTTAGCAATTGCAATTAATTTGCATCTTCAGACATTTTACTTTTAAAACTAAAATATTTATCGCAATGATATATAATTTGCAACAAATAGTATTTTTGTTTTTATAAATTTTGGTAATAATCTCTGCCTGCATCTATTGTATAGTTTAGTAATCAATAGATGTCTTAGCATTCAGTGTTTAATAAATCCTCATCAGGTGTTGTCCTATCCAAATATCCTCAAACAAGTTGCTAGCTTATGGCTATTATTAGTGAGGTTGGAAATTTTGGATCAAATAGACTTTTTCTCTAGCAATCAGTTCCTACATTTGTTATGTTAACAACCAATTACCAATCTAAACTGAAAAACGTTTTCATTTTTTAAATCCAAGTTTATAGTCATATAGATCTGAAACTGGTTCATTTTCCCTAAACTATGAAGAAATTAGTTTTTTATAAACTCAGGCATCTTTATTCTTTGGCCATACATCATTTGATCCCATATTGCACGTTGCCATTTATTAGCAAACTCTTCTATTCCCCTTGTGTCAACTGATGTATGCTTTAGAAAACCATAGATATCATATGGTATTGGTTAAAAAGTCCTTATCCAATAACTTTGAGAGTATTCATTTTAAATAAATATATAATGATTATCACTAATCATTTATTAAACCTAAACCTCGGTAAATATTAGTATACCTGACTTTAGTAATATATTTTTTATATATATCAAACAACCTCCACATCATGACACTTTCTTTCAAATCATTTGTCTTTATTGTGTCTTTATTCATATGGTTTGAAAAAATGTGTTGTGTGTGGAGAATGAATATTTAATATATTTATAAATTTATTTACTATCTTATTACGCAAATGTCAGGTTAGCTATTTAAATAATTAACACATTAGTTATAAGAGAGCTAATCAACAAATTTTTGTACTAAACTCACACATCTTGCGATCTTTCAATATATTTGGAATTAGATATTTTGTATTTTAATTTTAACTGTTTAAATTCTTAGTAAAGCTTTGACTCATAATTTTAATGCATAACTTCAATGTTCTTTCGTTTTTAACTATGCAGTAATGTATAATAAACCATTATATATATATAATTAATTTTCATTTCGTCTCTTCCGCGGTAGAACATCTTAAAAATTCTCTGGTAATAAAACCATTCGATAATTTAATTTTGTTAACTACAACACTGCATATTTTAATTTTTGCTGAATGATTATTGTTTACATTAACTTTCGAGGCTAAATTTATTCTATAATGTAATATTTCTTTTTTTACTCAAAATATACTTTCACCAATATAAATCAACATAACAATATTTGATTGTTGCAAATAATAAAAGCAACATATAAATAACATGGCTTATTAGTCATGTTAATGAAAACGAGAATAAACTCAACAAAAATAAAATAAGAATTTAGAATTGTTAATAAGCATTAATACTATTTCTTTCCTGGTATTGATTTAAACAAAATTCTTCTTGTAGTTCTAAACCGATTACGTCATAAGCTTTAATGGAAGGACTATGGGTTGGATTTTTTTAATCCTTTTATTAATCTGACTGTAAGTTGCCAGTTAACTCATAGTCCATCAGCCACTAGAGCTTAAATTCATTGTTTTACAGCTATCTTTAGCATTCATTCTTCAGTTTTGCATTCATCTGATGAGAAATACTAGAATTAAAAATATTGGCTTATTAATTTGACAACAAATTTCAAAATGGCATTATTGTATAGCAAAATACTATAATGTGTCAAGCGTTGGTGGCCAAGAGGTCAGCACAGCTGCCTTACAAAGGAGTTGTTCCAGGTTAGTGGGTTCACTTCCCGGCTGATGCTATGACACATAGAAAAAATACTATAATGTTAATATCATAATAATATTAATTTATATTATATATATATAAAATGTAAAATTATATGTTCATGTATAGTTGTATTTATGTATTTGTAGTGTGTTTGTTATAGTTCTGATGAAGATTGCTGGGACAATTCCAGCTGTCAATAGTAGGTTGTAAAAAAGCTTTGAAAAAGTAATTAAGAACATAAATAATATTTATATATCATATGGATTTGGCAATGCAATATGATACATGAAAAATCTATTACAAAAAAAACTGATAATATTAGTCATTGGTAGCTTCTCTGTTATCAGCCCAAAAATATTTATGATAGCTTCAAGAATGCCCATGCTTTTGATTATATTTCAAAAATTTTTACATGTTTTCCATAATTTGTTTAAATATTTAATTTTTTTTTTAAAAAAATATGTACGCAATATTTATTTTTGGCAACAATAGTTTGATTAGATTTAGATTTTATTTGAAAGATTTTGTTTTTAGAAGAAACTAAGTACAGAAAAATGTAATAATGTAAAACAGGAAGTTGTGGTTGAAAAAAAACATCTCTGTGACCACCATAGAAGTTATTTTTTTAACATTTTAAAATAATTAGAAGTGAAATTTTAAAATATAACTACATTACTATTTAATACTATTTCCATTTTTGACATTTTAGGCATTACAATGGAACTATGGTTACTATCTTTTCTATATTTTTAAGCCTACCTATAAGAATATATTATGGTGTGTAATGAATTGTAACTCCCTTTTCCCTACAACTACAGTTTTAGTTATAAATTTACAAAAAACAAAGATGACCACCTTATATGAATCCTTTTGTTTGATTGACTGTACTCTATTGTTATGATAAAGCGATGAAGTAGATGACTATTTTGTGATGGACTGGGTGTTTCTGGGTGCTTTGGTCCAATGCAAAATTAGTTATTTGTAAGAAATAATATAACTCGTTTACAAATTAATGATTGTAATGTAATCATTGTATAAAAATGTATTTTAGATATATCAGTTTTTCATATGTTTTGCTTTATTTTTCATTAATTCACTCCCTAGTGAGAATTTCTAAAAACTTTATACCATAATATGCATATTTTCCTATATACATTATAATATAAAATTGTAGTTTAAAAACAATTCCATAGATGGCAAGAAAATTAAAAAAATTCCTTAAAATAATATAATTTAACTCCACCCTGACAAGTCCCTCTATTGTATTCGGACAGGTTTTCATGTCACCCCTTTTATGACATGGATTAAACTGTAATATTTAAACAGCATTAAACTGTTTCACAAATCTACATTCGCCCATACAAAAGTGTTTGGGTTCGAAAAGATAGATGCCTTTCTATCTTCTCCAAAGACTTTATCATGTGTTTGAAATGTTTGTATTCATTCATTTTATAGTTAAAATCCAAAGTGCATGTGCAACAGTTTAATGCTGTTTAAATATTACAGTTTGTAAAAAACATCATGCTATATAAAATAATTGACTTATTGACATGAATTAAAGAAAATAGTTTGAATAACCAAAAATGTGTTGTTGTTTTTGTGAATTTATTACAATTCTAGATATTTTTATACAATATTTATTAGAAATCAAAATATAAATTATTAATAATTTATTTTGAATGGAAATACTTTATTTTCAAAAATAAAATCATATATTAGCAGAAAATGCAAATATGTCTTAAAATTATTTAGAAGCTAAGCTTTCTATACAAACAATCTAATTCTATTAATAAGTATGAAAATATCATAATTTTGCAAAAAAATATTGAAAAAATTTAAACTTTTAAAACATATTTCATTAGATATAAGAAAAATAAATAAATATTCATTCAGATATTTTTTAAAAAATAACAAATAATGAAAATTTCATTGATTTTGAAAAATGAAAATAATTTTTCCAGAATTATAGTATTTTTTTGTTTTGACTATGATCTCATTTTTAAATATGCATAGAAAGCAAATGTGAACTTTTAAAATTTATTTCAGTAGCAAACAAAAATATCTATCAAATAAAGGAAATTTATTATTTTCTGATAAATAATAATGGTTTAATTTGAAATTCTATGTTTAATGTGAGAATAAAAAAATGATGAAATGTTCAAAAGAACATTAGATGTTTAAACAAAAAACTACATCACAAATAGGAAATTGTCTTTAAACACATTTTATTTTTAAAAACACAATAAAATTTGTTCTAGCAATAGGCATTCACCATTCACTTAAAAGAGATAACTTTTGTCAAAATGGTATAATACTTGTTAAAATTTTAATAAGAATAAATAATTTATTAACTTTTAGACTTTTTTTTCTCAGATAATAACTAATTCTAAATATATGCTTTTTAATAACACAATATTCAACCATTTAATATTTCTTTGTTCTACATTTTTGAATAGGTAAATTATAACCAATAACTGACTACTTCATTGTTATTAGTGAAAATGTTATTAAATATTTATTTTCATATTTTTAAAATGTCAAATATTAACTTTCAAAATTGAAATCATTAAATAGCTTAAATATTTAGATTTAAAAATAGAAAATAATTATATGTTATATAGAAAAAAAGGTTTATATATATAAAAATCAAACATGGAGGAATATTTATTGTAAAACTTGTTATGTATTCAATAAATTGACAGACTGTTGCTTTATATAATTTTTAACATTATTTCTTTTAGGTTTAAAAAAGAGTTAATCCATTCACTACCAGTTTTATTTTGACCCCTTTTTCACTTATATTTGCAATAAACCAATAAAGCACCACATTACTTATCACATTTATATGGTGATGTTTCGATATCACACATTTCCACCTTTTCATCAACTTGCAACCATCACTGCTTCCTAAAACTTACATTAAGTGACAAAAAGAAGATGGAGAAGTATGTTACAGACACTTATATTTGAAACATTTCATTTTTACAATTAAATCTTTATTCTATACCATATTTAAATAATCTTTCAATCAATAATTTCAATCTCTGTAGTCTAGTTGCAATCTTTAGTGTCTTTATAAGTATATGAGACCATGAATAGTGGTAGGATTCCATCTCTATTGGTAAAAGGAAATTGTCTTGACAATAGTTTGAAACTCTTGATTGTTATCTATATTGGCATTGTCTATGTGTTGACTGGTTTCTAATGATTAAATATTAAGCTATAAATGAAAAACTTTCTAAAAAATAAAATTTTAACTTTGCAAATGTAAAGTAAGTGCTAAAGTAAAATATGTATGAAGAACAATAACTTTTTCTATTGGATAATTATTTTTGTGCTTAAAAAAATATAGTTTTCACTTAAACTCTACCTTTAAAATGAGATTAAATTATTATTCAGATATCATAAATCAACAACATTATAGGTTAAAATTTAAAATTACATTTATAATTATTAAAATATCAAAAATTTCCGAATTAATGATTATGAAAGCATGTTTCCTTTCAGAAAATCAATCGCAATTGTTTTATTTAACTTGGATAACCTTTTTAGTAAGTGTAGGGGATTTGAACTCAGATTTTCAAGCACCCTTCAACTATCCACACTATCTCATACAACTGATACACATGACCACACACATATAGAAAAGATAAATAATCACCAAGCTCACAGGTTTGTGAAGAGTGCCTGGTTTTCAAATATTTATAACCTTTTCAGATAAAATGTAATTGTTATCAGGAATATTTTTGATTTAAAATAAATATTACAGATTTTTTTCAAAATTAATCATAAATATGTAAATAAACTATGGAAAATGTATATATTTTTCTTTTTTGAAGTAAAAAAGGAAAAATGCATACAAGTACTCTCATAGGCTAATTCAAAGCTAGAAAAACAAAGAATCTACCAATCAGTGGAATTGTTGATTCCTTTATATTACAACACAGCCAATCAATGAGTTTCTGTTAACTGCATATTTTTTAAAAAACTAATAAAATCTAGTTTTACTTTCTACCATTAGGCAAGCTTGGCAAAATGTGCTACAGATTACTGCAAGAGAACAGAAAAAGAGTGAATGCAACAGCAACACATCAGAACACATTGAGGATATACAGTGGGGTGGAAGTCTTTAAAACAAATATTTTGTTCATAATATCCCATTTTTATCAGCAATTATTCAATAATAAAAAGCTGTTCTGATTACATATTTCATTTTATTGCTTGACTTTGTATAATTGCCTAGTTGAAAAACCATATTACTTTGAAATTAAGCCACATATTTTATTCAAACATTGAAGATGCAGATTAGGGGTCACCTTAAATTTAAAGCAAACCATTTCAACATCTTACTTCTGCTGATATCACATTCCTTAATAATTATGTCATTGTCTTTACACTCTACACATTCACCTAGTATTATTATCATTGATAGTGATGTATTTATGATTTTCCATTCTCAGCTTTCTGAATAAATCCAATTCCTGTTTGATAGCAACATGTGCAATCATGTCATACTGGTCAGGTTTTAATTTTCAATTTTTTATTACTCACATTAATTGGAAGCAAATATTTTACCAACTTATTTTGGCTACTCTTACACTCCCCAACAATCATGTCTTTGCTTTATGCTCTACTCATACATGTATGCAGTATTATGATCGTTGATAGCTGTGTGGTATTTTGACATATTTGAATATTGAATATTTTATTACCTATATATACTAATGATGAAAAAAGTGTCTACATATGATTTTTAATTCAAAAGAAAAAATTATATCTGTTCTTATTTAAGTAAATAAAAATGTGTCTTATTTTTCAATAACATACTTATTTAAATAAGCATTTATTTTATAGCGCTATGTTTTTATAAATTGTAATACATTAAAGATTAGCCTTTTAAGCTATTGTGCATGCACTTTTTATGAGTGTTAATAATAAATGAATACTTTCATTCCCAACACAAGATATAGTATTTATGAAAGAATAAAATGAATCCATTTATTCTTTACAACCCAAATGCTTATTTTTAGAATTTTTTTTAATTTTCGAAGCTTGAAATCCATACTGTGGCTTAACTTTAAGGGCATCAGGTATTTGAAAGCATACAGTATTTTTTTAAAAACAAATGTTTATTTACAAACTTATATTTCTAAATATAATTTGAAAATTGTGAAAATGTAATAAAAAATAAGAATGATTGCATTAAAATAAAAACTTGAAAAAATAATCCAAATTGTCTCTAGGAGCAATCAATAAAAGGTGCACATTAAAAAGTTAATTAAATTTTTTAAAAAAATGTATATGGCTTTATTACTCAGGAGGTCATAAGAAATTCAAGTGACAGAACTGTGAGTCACAAAATTGATCCTGCGATTCCAAATCATGCCAAATTGTGCAGTGTGGTTAATTTAATTAAAATGATTTGCAAATTTTTTTGTCCAAACTGGTAACATCAAGTGCTTTGAAAAGTATATATATGTATATATCAACATTTTTTAAAAAAATACAGTCTTTTAGAATAAAATTGTGTATGAAAAATTAACAAACTTCTATTGATGGTTTTCTATAGAGAAGCCAGCATAATTCATTTGGGATATTATTAAGGGAATGATTATGTTCATCAAATTATAAGTTTCTGTAGATTTTAGTTAGAAAAATAACCTCTAGTGAATAACTACATGATTTCCAATATGGTAGATAATAAGATTTATTATTGTCTTCAGGTAATTTATTAATATGATGTATATTTGTATTTGTCATAACAGTTTATGACTGATATTATTTTGTATCCTAGTACCTGACATGCTTTCAAGGAAGGATTACACTATACAGAAAGGAGAGACCTTTTTATTTAGCCACCAATCACTTTTTAGCTAACTAGCACTCTACTATTTCTATATACTAAATGAAATTTTCATTAGCAGATATATGTGTAATTTATATGTAAATTGAATATACATATGGTTGTGTATATATAAATGTATATGTAGATTTGTATATACATGTCTATGGGGGTATGTGAATCTGTGTATATATATATGTATGTTTAAAAGATGTATGTGTATATATTTGAATCATCATCAACCATTATCAATCCACTGCAGGATGAAGGTCTCTCCAAGTTTAATCCATCTTCTCCGATCTTTAGCTTCTCTTCTCCACAACACCCCTGCACATTTTCTTATTTCATCCATCCATCTCACATGTGGTCTCTTTCTGGGTCTTTTACAATCTCTTGGAATCCAATTTAAAATTTCAATTGTCTATCTATTATCATCTCTTCTAGCAATATGTCCAGCCCAACTCCATTTCAATCTTTTAATTTTTTCAATAAGGTCAGTAACACCTGTTTGTTGTCTTACCCATACATTGCATTTTCGATCTCTTCTTGTTACCCCCAACATACATCTCTCCATA
The DNA here is from genome assembly GCA_028023455.1 of Epiperipatus broadwayi. Taxonomy (NCBI): domain Eukaryota; kingdom Metazoa; phylum Onychophora; class Udeonychophora; order Euonychophora; family Peripatidae; genus Epiperipatus; species Epiperipatus broadwayi. The sequence continues at coordinate 204,921 of JAQFVV010013112.1, forward strand.
CTCCTTTGAGTGGTCTGAAGTCTCTGTATTGCTCTTCTATTAAGTGTCCAAGTCTCAGATCCATAAGTAAGAACTGGTAAAACACATTTGTTAAAAAACATTATTTTCAAACACATAGGCATATTTCCTTTTAGTATCAAGTTATTTCTACCAAAAGCACTCCAACCAAGTTTAATTCTATGGTTAATTTCCTCCATTATGTTTCCATCTGTATTAATAATCTGACCAAGGTATTTGTAACTGTTAACTTCTTCTAATTCGTCATAATCAATCTTTATTTTCATATTTTGAGCAAATCGATTAAACATCACTATAGTCTTTTTAACATTTATCTTTAGTCCTTCTTTTCTACTTCCATCTGCTAACTCCTGCAACATTTCCTGCAGCTCTGAAGTATTATTTGCAAAAACAACTACATCATCTGCGAAATCTAAATGACTTAAATATTCTCCATTTACTTTCACTTCTTTAGTTTCCCATTTTAATCCACAAAATACTTCTTGCAGCACTGCACTGCTGTAAAGAGTTTTGGAGATATGGAGTCACCTTGTCTTACACCTTTCTTAATGTTGATTTTTCCAGTATCATTATGTAATCTAATTGTTGCTGTTGTATTTTTATAAATATTCTTTAAAATATGACAATATCCTGGATCTATACCTTGATGATCCAATGCTTTAATCACTGAAGAAATGTCTATAGAATCAAATGCCTTTTCATAATCTACAAATCCAAAACATAATGACAACTCATATTCGTTTGTTTTTTCTATGACTTCTCTCAATACCTGGATATGATCTATTGTACTAAAACCACTTTTAAATCCAGCTTGTTCTCTTGGTTGGTGGAAATCCAAAGTTCTCTGTAGACGAGTTGTAATTATCTTGGTAAAAATTTTATATAAAACTGATAAAAGGCTGATAGGTCTGTAATTTCTAATATCTTCTTTATCACCTTTTTTAAATATTAATATTATTACTGCATTCTTCCAATCTTCGGGTACATCTTTATCATTTAGACATTTGGTATATAACTTTGCTAAAATTGTTTCTATTTCTTCATCTGCTTCTTTTAATATATCAATTATAATTCCATAATTTCCTGGAGCCTTTCCTTTCTTCATACACTTAATTGCATGTCTCACTTCTTCATTTAAAATTCTGGGCAATTCGGAAGATGCAATAGATATAGGAGGTAGTTGTTCTTTATTACTATATAATTCTTGATAAAAATCTTCTACCACTTTCATGATGTCATCTCTCTTTTTAGTAGTAATTCCATCTTTTTTTCTTATTGCAGATATAAATTTCCTACCAATACCAAAATGTTGTTTAACATTTTTGAGACTTTTATTTTCTTCTACAGGTTTCTTTGCTATTTCACAGTTATACTTTCTTATATCATTTTCAACTCTTTTCCGTACCATTTTACAAAATTCGAGATATTCAATTCTTTTTAATACATCATTTTTGTATATCTTCATATTCCTTCTTTTCTTCATAAATTCTCTAGTCTCAGTAGAAATTTTATTAGTCAATTGCTGCTTTTTTCTACCAGCTATGTTTGTTGCAGTTTTTAAAAGTGTATCAGTTATTTTCATATTAATTTCATTCAAATCTGTATCATGTTCAAAATCTCCTAACACTTGAAACTTATTTGTAAGTTCTAATTTAAATTCATTAGAATGTTTCTGAAGATTAGGAATATCAACTGTAAATATTGTTTTTCTTAATAATTTTTGTCTCTCTAGTTTTACATTAATACGTAACTTACACCTTACTAATCGATGATCACTTCCTGTATTAAATTTATTAAGAACATTACAATCTTGAAATATGTATTTTCTGTTAGTCAAAATATAATCCAATTCTGCTGTATCTTCATTTGGATGCTTCCATGTCCATTTCCTTTTAACATTTTTCTCAAAAAATGAATTCATAATATAAAATTCTTCTTTTTCTGCAAACTCCACAAGTCTATGTCCTCTCTCATTTCTATTACCATAACCAAAATTACCTACAACAATTTCATCTTTCATTTGTCTACCAATTCTAGCATTAAAGTCTCCCATAACAATTTTAAAATGTTGTTTACTCTGATCAAAAGCCTTTTGTACATCCATATAAAAATCTTCTACTACTTCATCACTATGAGAACTTGTTGGGGCATAAACCTGAATTATCTGCATTTGGTATCTGCTATTAAGTTGTATAACTAATCTTGCCACTCTGTCCGATACACCATCAATCTCCACAATATTGTTCTTCCACTTTTTATTTATAATGAATCCCACTCCACTTGTATTTCCAATATGTGTAACTTTATAATAGAGTATATGTCCAATTTTTTAATTAATTGTTTCTTCTCCTTTTCTTCTAACTTCACAAAGTCCAATAATGTCCCATTTACTATAAGACGGTTCTTCTAATTCTTGCAATCTTCCATCACTTGAAAGTGATCTGCAGTTGTAAGTACCTAAATAAAAATTCATCAGCAAATGGCAGCCTGGGTCCGCAATCAGGGGATTCTTAGCACCCTCCACCTTTGGCCACCAACCGCTGCCTTGGTTGGTGACTTTACAGCCTCCTGGGAATAAGGGTCATGCTTTATTTTTGTCTGTCATAATTGTATATATGTATTGGAAAAATATTTATCATTTACACAAACATTCATTCTGCCTTATCAGGCACTGAGAAGAAAGACCACGATGTTTCTTGATCTTAAACTCAGAGGTAAAAAGCCAATAAACTCACTACGCTGGCTAATGCGTGTTTGTGAGTAACCCATCCATGTTCGTATACTATATGAATAATCACATAGTAATAACAGCTGCAATGACAAGAACATATGGAGTAGACATTAGAAATTTGCCCTGCTCAGTTCCTTTAAGGCCTCCAAGAGGAATCAAAGGGTCTCCTTTCAGTTAATAGCAAACTCCTTTCTGCAGCCTATATTTGAATATACATATGTATATATAGATGTAGGTATGAAATTTATATATATGTCTAGGGATGATGTAGATCTATATATGTATATGTATGAAGAGAATATATGTATATATATATGTGTGTATGTATTTTATATATGTAAAATGATGGTTACATATATATATATGTGTGTGTGAAATGATGGTTATGTATTTATATTCAAATATTGTAGCTCTGATGAAGACTGCTGGTCAGTGGAAACTGTAAGGAAAATGAAGTTTTTAAGAAAATTTGTTTGAATTAAAGTATATATGAAAGAACTGTTATAAGCAATATATATATCTTTGGAAAATATTATTTTTTTAAATAAAAATGTATTGTAATATTTCCACTAGGCTTTTCTTTTTGAAAACCATTATTACCTACCAATTATTTTAACACCCCCCCCCTTCATTTGGATCAGTATATGTATAGGGTTGAACACTTCATCTCAAAGTGAAAACATTATTTAAAAATAAAATAACAAACATATTTTATTTGATCTTTAAGCATTGGTTTGTTGATATATGTGAAATTTCCCATTAAATTTAGAAATTTACATTTATGTAGCAATCTGAAAAATTTAATCTCTTTAAACAACTTTAAATTACAAAAAGACTATCATTATTCATTGCACATACATTAATTATTAAAAAATCATTTCAAATCTGGATGCATGTAAAAACATAGAATACTTATATATTTGCAAGTGTAGATTACATATGGAAAATCATTTTAATTTATTTTCAGTAATTTAAAAATGAAACAAAAAATACAAAGGGTTGTAATGTCAAATTGTTATTCTTTTAATGGTTATCAGAAAAAATAAAAGGAGACCACAGTGGTCAGTTTTCTGTCCAAATTGTGTTTTAAAAAATTAAAGTACTCTTTAAACTTTCAGAAATATTTGAATGTATACTGATATTATGGCTGAACTAACCTTCAAATAATTGACTTGTCCACTCATCACTGTAGACCAATGAATATATGGATAGATAAAGTATAGTCAATGGCAGAAACACGCTCATTGAATCTAATTGTTCACATTAAGGAAAGGGACCTGTTGATAAAGTAGAAGTTTATTTGGAGGTAGAGTGAGGCAATAATGGATATTACAGTGGTTGTCCCATAAATGAGTGCAAAAATGTGGGGTACAATTACTCTAACTGGAAATTGCTAGATATTAAACCTTGTTTGAGGAAAGCTGCCACAGCACATCTGAAAGTGTTACCATGCAAGCGCATGAGACAAGATATCACTGTACAAGTGGAAGTGTTAGGAACACTTAAAGTAGTAGTTGAAGACCCTTGCTTTAATAGTTGCATGACAATTACAATTATACCTAACCAATGGAATCATATAAGTAGTTTCAGATATATATATATATATATATATATATATATATATATATATAAGTTGGTTTAATGAAACATTTGACAGTAATGTATGGTTTTGTATTTATTACGATTGCATATAAACGCAACAACAGGTGAAATAAAATAAAAATCTTAATTTTATATTATTTAATTACAATAAGAAATGAAATGTAAATGTGTTAGTAACTGCAGAAAATTATTATTCTTTTAGCCATTAAAAAAAGTTTGTCAAGCGTTGTTAGCCGAGAGGTGTTTGCAGACGGTTGTTGCGTGTTCGCCTCCTGGCCGATGCTATGACATATGGAAAAAAAAGAGAGAATAAACCACAAGTTCAGATTTTTAAAGTAATATTTTTATAAAAAAGTTTATATGCATAATCCAACAATAATAACCTCATATTAAAAACTTCTTTTTAATAACAATAAAAGATAAAATATGATAGTGATTTCTAATGCCAAATTATTACATCAGCCAATATCAGAGCTTGTTCTCCATGGGCCAAAACAAACATTTGTTTAGAACTTCCTATTAATAATGAGTTCTGATCTATAAAGTCATTAGTGGGGTCTGAACATTTTTTGTAATGAGGATTAAAAGTAACAACATTTTGAATGAGGTTAATGTTTAATAAAGTCTTGATTACTAGAATTAAGTGATGCAAAGTATAAGAACATACATATGTCCAGCTGGATATTGCTATTTAGATTTACATTTTCTCAATTGTTAAATAAATTTTATTTTATTACCTATGTATATTAAAATTATTTTTATTTCATTGCTATTAAATGTAGCAAAAGTAAACAGTTATTCGATTACATTTTTCATTTTTAATATTTTTCTTCGCGATCATTTTAATTGCTCCTAAATATAATAGATCTAATCTTCTTATTTTAAATGAAATTTTATCTAAAATTGTTTTTAAAATAAATCCCTCTAAAAAATAATTCATTTTCTTTTCAAAGAGAAATATTTGCATTCACCCTGTATATAGACCTCCAAAATTTAATTTGTCCAGGATCTCATGAATTCTGGCCAAAATTAAAAAAAAAAAAAAATAGATGGACTGAATTCAATATCCGTAATACAATTCTTATAAAAAGCTTAAATTTATTTTTAAGTTATGTAAACATTGCAATTTTTTATATAGTGTATTTTAAAAACAAAAAATTTAAGATTTTCTTTGTTAACATATTTTTCACACACCCAAAACTGTCAAAATATGTTAACAGTTTTAATTTCAACAATATTAAGTCAAGCATGTACTGTAACAATAACTTATTTAAGTAGTAAATTTAGCATCTATTTTAATGATGAATTTTAATTTATTAGATGAATTTCCACCTTTATTAATTAATATGGCTAAATATACGCAAAGACGTATTCGAGATAAGCTTAAATTCTGCGATATTAACAATTTTTGCCCAGTGCACTTCCGACTAAGTTATATTAGTCATAGTCTGGCAACTATCAAAGGAGAAAAGATCGCTGCTTTTACTAAAGAAACGTCAATGTGTTATTATTGGCTTAAGTAGGTTATTTTTTAGAGAGGGAATCCAGAAATCTTTCTTGTTAATATCTTATGATGTGCTATGCATCTTTCAGTTTGTGTTTGGTGTCATTGCACTCTAGGCATACACTGGTGGTAGATGTAGGTTTAAAAGAGTAGCCAGAAGTGGATTAGTGTTCATGAAAAATTGATTTGGAATTCATTTGTGTTTGAGCATGGTTGTATATATACTGGTGTTGTGCTTATTGGGTAGACATTTTGGTTTTTCATTCACCATAATATATGGTGTGGTAGTTGGCATAAGGGCATGTGACCTTGCATATGAATTGTGATTTTTGGTATGGGTGGTATTTAGTGTTGCTAATAAGTTAGTTCAAAAAAGAGGAGAGTGTGTGGAGCACTGTGGTGAGTTGCAGAGCAACTTTTAGTAGTGCAGTGAGTAATTCTAGAAATGTATTGTAATGAAGGCCAGGATTTGTTATAAACTATTGTGGGTGGGTGTCTAAGCTTAAAATAAAAAAATTTAACTGTTTAAGATTTTGTTTTGGGGGGTTGTCATGACAATAGATTGAAATTGTTGATTTTTAATGATAGTGGAATTATTTAAGTGTTCACTGCTTTCATGCATTACGTAAGTAATACATGGTAGGAGTGCCGTTTGAAAGTTATAACTGACTGTTTATTAGTCTGCTTTCAGTATAGGTTATGTTTACCTGTTTAATGATGTTTATTTAAACTTTTTTGTTTTAATAATTTCATTCTCTGTAGTCAAGCTGCAATCTTTAGTGTTCAAATAAACCTATTGGATCATAGATAACCTTTGTGATAAAGAAGGTTGCTTTGAGAATAGATTGAGATTGTTCATTATTAATGATATTAATATAGTTTATGCACATAATATGTTCATGGATTTCAATGTACAAATATATATTTATTCACAATTCTAACATCTAGAATCAAAATATTTTTAATGTTGGTAGTTTATTTTTGACATAATATCATATGATTACATAACATTTTCTCTGCATAGTTTGGCAAAGTATTAGAATGGGAGAGTCTGGAACCTAACATCCCTGGATTGCACCCATTCTTTTATCTCCATTGCTCAAACATTTTCTGAACTCCTGAGAAATAGACTCATAATTATTTATTTATTATATAATTTTAATTTGATGTAGAAATATGTTCTCACAATGCATTTTCTTTTTATACAAAGAGGTCAACAAATAAGAGTTCACACAAACCTTTCTTACATCATCGTGGCTGTTAGTAAAAAATGCATTAGATTCTGAAAGATCTAAGTACACTCTTCTTAGATCCATAATCTTTTAACTTATGAACTCTATAAGCTAGAAACTAGTTTGGGTATATTGGACAGAATTTTACTGGAAAGGGATTTAATTAACACTACTCCCTGAGACGTATACTAAATCACACTAAACGGTAAAATTGTGGTGAGAAAATAAATTGAATTATCCAAAAATCATCTTAGTTTATTCATTTTTTGTTCTTGCTGCTGTATTAAGTTCAAAAGCAATATGTTAAAATTTTTATTTTAAATATTTATTTTAAAAATTTAAACTGAAAAAGAATATTTATTAAGTAGTTATTTTTATAATATTTAAGTGGTGTAATTTTCACTACACCACTCTCAAACAAGGTGGGGACTGGTTTCTATCTGCTTTTAACAACTTGTGGAGGATTGTAATCATAAATATTTGGTCAAAGTCATGTGAAAAAGATTTTCATATGTTTATGATAACACTTGTCTGCAAGGTATTGAAAGTGAAGTAGAAAAACCAGTTCCTACTTTATATGAGAGTAGTGAAATGAAAATCACACTACAGAAATATTAATCATTATGTGGACAATATCTAGTCTAATGAATGACTAATAAAAATTATTAATTATTTTTATATGGTATCAGTTTTTGGAAAAAAATACAAAAGATCGCTTTTTCATGGATTTTTTTACCACTAAGTAATGTAAAATTTTAAGCAAATGTTAATAGATAATGGACATAAATACATATTTCATTATTATTTTTAAAGAAATCTAGGGATTTACTAATAAATCAAATTACAATTTTTAAATAATTATTTTCCTTCCATTTTACAATATAAAAAAATAGTTCAATTATTATTACAATACAATATTATAATTTTTGCCATCTACAAATGAAAAAACTTCTTTAAAGTCAAGCATATAATAAGTGTTTATTTAAATTTATTTTATTTATTTTAATATTTATATAACGCTAAAACCTTGGTACATGTGCCTTGAGTGCTTAATTTTAGCAAGAGAGTCCTCTACAAATCATAACGCAAGATTCGACTTTATAAAGATGAGAGGGACCCTCTTATCTCTAACCTATTTTTCTTAATTATATAGGCAAATCTAAAGCATTTTGATTTGGGAGCATAAAGCTAATAAATTCTTCACTGATTAAGTCCACTATTTCTATTAAACATTAACATTCGCGAAATCTTTCGATTTACAACGAGTCAATATTCAGATATTAAATTTAGAAATATTTACAACTTTAAATTGATTCAAAATATTTCGCGAATGTACTAAAGTTTTAGCCTTATATAAGTATTACGTGCTGTCATCACATCCCGCTTAATAAAAATTAATATTTACAACTTTATTTTTTTTTACTAAATTGTTTTTAAAAGAATGATTACTAATAAGTTATAATTGGATTTTGTTAATATATTACCCTAGTTTTTAAATAGTTATTATTTCTCCAATAGAATAACAGATTTGCATTTAAATGACTTTGTACTTTTTGGAAAATGTTTTGAATCTGTACTCAGTTTAGAACCCAAGCTTTCAGAAAAATATGAATTTATTGTGTAACTGCAAAATTATTTTAATACTTATATATAAAAAACCATACATAAACACAGTGGATTATATTAATCATAGAATTAAATTTGAATGAAGTGCTTTTGGTGGAAATAATTTAATATTGAAAGAAAATGTGTCTATGTAATTAAAAAATAAGTTTTTAATATATGTTTAACAGCTCTTATTTATGAATCAGAGACTTGGACACTTAATAAAAAATCAATTCATAGGTTCACACTCAATAAAATATGGGGAGAACGTATGTTAGAAGAAGTAAGAAGATGCAGAAAATGGCATAAGTGGATGAGAAAATAAACATTTGTCACTGACATTGTTGGAAAAATTTAAAGACTGAAATGGGGTTGTGTTGAACCTATTGGTAAAAGAATGGGTACTTGTGGAGGAGGTACACAATGGCTGCTAACGCTTCTAGTGGCCATCGTGTACCTCTTCCACAAGTACCAATGAATGATAATGGATAGTCAGTTGTAGTATTAAATTGGATGACTGCAAATAGGTAGAATGATACAACATGTGAAGTATGATGAATAGAAGAAAGACAAAAGAGTTTACAGGTTGGAGATACTGTCTTTGGAGAAACCTTCCTTCTGGAATAGTATGATTATATTGATAATTAAAAGGGCATGTGGTTTTATTACTTGGGAATTCATGAAAAGTTTGAGCACAAGACTTGTAAGTACCAGGATTTAACTTGGAACCTTCTGATTCCAAGGTAGATGGTCTACTAATTATACCAAATTACACAGGACATATTGGCAATGGTGTTAAAGCACATGTACACATCTTTTTAATAATTATATTTAATCTTATTATTTACAATTAATAATTCAGAATGTTGGCAATATATTTAAATTTTAAAGATTGTTTATAAATTTGTATAAGATTTTTCTCTGCTCGATATCAACACACTTCAGTTCTAATCATTAAATTCTGAACACCATCTTTAACTTTCTGTAAGATTAAGAATGTAAAGTCTAGCAACCTTATAACATTTTCTGTATCAACAATTAATGCACTTCCATAAAATATATTTTAATAACAAACAGAACACTAGATAATGTATAATCAAATATTTTTATCATATTTATAAGCATTCATTCCCTTTATCTCAAAAGTCTTTATATTACAGTGAACTACCAGTGAATAAAAATTCCAAACTAACTTCTCCAACTATAAATCTCTTTTATAAATAGCTATCACTCATCGAATGAAGTTTAAACACCTGTATCTCCACACACACACACACACACACACACATATATATATATATATATATATTAATAATTCTAACAAAAATATTTTACACATATTCTAAATTATATAATATATTTTTTTCCCAAGTGCTTTCCATTGTTTCCCTCCCATCTTTTGTATCTGTGTATATTTTTTGTTTTTTTTTATTTTATTTTAAAAATAAAATTTTTGTTTTATATATATATATATATAGTAAAATCAGTCATATATCACATGACCTATATAGCTTGCATTACCAATATGTAATATCCAAAGAGCCTGCTACTAGCTCTAAACAAACTTTTTTTTTATGATAAATGCTACAAGAGAAAATACATTAAGCTTTTATCTATGATGGTCCCCATCCCCAGACCGGTTTCGAGCTATGGCTCTCATCAGTGAGAAGCTAGGACATAAGATTCAAAATATTAACTCAAGCCAAGCATTTATCTAATTACATATTGGTAATGCAAGCTGTATAGGTCATGTGATATATGACTGATTTTTACTATTAGAATTTTGCTAATAGGGCTATGCTATATTAAATTGCTAAGCCTACTAATATATGGGATCTCTGAATTAAGTTCAGGCTCATACAGTTTCTTTGGTTAAAGAGCTGAGTTTGAAGACATGTAGGTGTCTGAAGATTTGGATCTTTTTCTTAATATTTAAGAATTAGATAAATGCTTGGCTTGAGTTAATATTTTGAATCTTATGTCCTAGCTCCTCACTGATGAGAGCCATAGCTCGAAACCGGTCTGGGGATGGGGACCATCATAGATAAAAGCTTCATGTATTTTCTCTTGTAGCATTTATCATAAAAAAATAAGCTTGTTTAGAGCTAGTAGCAGGTTCTTTAGATATTATATATATATATATATATATAAGTGTGTTTATGTGCTTGTAAATATTGAATTAAAAGCTTAGCTTTGTCAGTTTACATTATGCAATTATAAAAGAGATTTTAATCAAATTATCATTAAAATCCATTTTAAAGCCTTAATATTACATTTAGCATCATTACAAGTCCATTCAAATAAAAAATATATTGTTATGACCTCAACTAGTATCCCAAAAGATTATACTACCAAGTTTGTCAGAAACTTGTATCCTGAAAGGAGTTAATTAATATTTCATTAAATACTGCCATAAATAAAATTGTAAGTTGTATAAATTTCTATAGAAAACATAATTAAATAATTTTAATAGAATATGTATATAATGGTAGAAGAGATTATAATAAAAGGACAGTTGAAATTTTAAATTGAATTCCAAGAGACCTAGAAAGAAACCGTATGTGAAATGGTTGAATGAAATAAGAAAGTGTTCTGGGGTAATGTGGATAAGAGAGGCTAAAAATCAGAAAAGATGGATTGATCTTGGAGCAACTTTCATCCTCCAGTGAATAGGTAATAGTTGAAAATATGAATGATAACATATGTGTGTGATTTTAAAACTTGAAATTTTTTACAATCAAGTATTTACTTTTATTGTGTCAATCTTTTCAACATGTTTTGAAGTAAATGTTTCAAAGCCAAACATAGCAACTTAAAAATACTTTAAATGCAATACATTTGATGTTAATGTTTGAATTTTTAAATTTAGTCAGACACACACACATAAGTCATTGCTACACGAATTCATTTTTTTTTTCAACATTGTCGCAAGACAATATTGATATCTAAATAATTAATAAACAAAACCCACAATAGCACTACAGATTTTTTATATTTTCAGACTCACCTTGTTTTATTGGAGTGAGAGAAGATATATCCCCCATCAAACATAGAAAGATCATTTTCATTTAAATATTAGTAGTACAATTCATATTATAAGATGTCCTGTGTCTTATTTCAACAAGGTTTTGTTCAAACAAACATCATTAAAGTAAAAAAAAAAACTCTAATAATTTCAAAGTGTAACACCAATTGAATGTTATTAGGATTTAAATAGAAAAGTAATTGCTATGTTTAATATGAAATTGATTCTTTTTTATGGCAGCTGAATAAGAGCTGTTGACTTAAACACTTTTTCTGCAAGAATGAGTTCAAATTTTGATCAGTATAGTATGGATTAAATGTAATAAAATGTATAAAGAACTTTTTGAAGATTTAATATTGCATCAATTGGTTTCATATTATTTACACTGCTGTATAGGTTTATAATATATTTAGAAAATTAACTTAGTTCTTTGTGAAGGAAATAAATTTATGTTTCTCTGCCATAGTCACATATGAATCATAATCATCATTAAAATAGCATTACTAAATGAAAGGCCATAAATTAACATCAAGTGAATGATATTAAATAAAAACAAAATTGCTATGCTTGATATGATAATGATCTTCCATGGTAGATGAATAAGACTGGATGAGTTGATAATGTGTCCTACAGAGATTTATTAATTTTTTTCATTAAAATATAGAACTGGTAGAATATTATAAAAATCACATTGAAGATTTGATATCATTGCAGTTTAGTATATTCTCTAATGAAAAGCAGTCCTCTGGTTGAAATAATAAAAGTAGATATAGACAAATAATTGTGTTTTGTTTTTTACTTATTTATATATTTTTTTCAGATAGTTTATATATTTCTGTTTCCACACACACATATATAAAAAACTATAACCACTAAATATCTGTATTTTTCAATCATATAATAATAATGCAAACAAATTTAATTAACACAGTATTCAAAATTAAATAATATATTCTTTACCATAAGTACTTTCGATTGTTTCACTGACAATCTTTATCAACCATTAATACAAATGTACAGAAAATAAAAACTTGCATTACCCATCATTCAATCCATTCAAATTTCCCACAATTCTGTTGTTTTTATATTAGCTGATTGTCTATTCATTAAACCATTTCTATTTCTAGATATCATCATTGCCTCCTTAATTTTACATTTTTCATTACATCTTTCAATTTGAATAACTTTTACATCTCTATTATTAAATTTAAAACCATAATTACATGCTTTATTATGATCAAAAATAATTGATGGAGTATTCATATTTACTGAAGATTTGTGCAAATTTATTAGTGATAAAATTTAAAATATTAATGCATATATTACTGATATGTTGAATATTGGTTATGGAAGGAATATTATTTATAATACAATTACAAAATATAATCAAAATAAAAGTAATAATAAGAAAATATTAAATAAATTAAAAAGTGATAAATGGATTTCTATTCCTTGTATGTCTAATCAACAAGCTAAATTAATCAATAAACTTCATAGTGGTTTGTGTAGGATTTTTTTTTCTCTTCAAATAATATAAATGATATGATAAATAATTCTAAAACCAAGATTTCTAAGTTTGAATTAAGTTCTGCTATATATATGTTGGAATGTGGTTGTGAAATAAAATATATAGGGGAATCAAAATTTACATTACAAAAACACTATAATGATCATAAGACATTATATAAATGTGTACAGAAAGAAAATATATCTTCAGTAAATATGAATACTTCATCAATTATTTTTGATCATAATAAAGCAGGTAATAATGGTTTTAAATTTAATAATAGAGATGTAAAAATTATTCAAATTGAAAGATGTAATGAAAAATGTAAAATTAAGGAGGCAATGATGATATCTAGGAATAGAAATGGTTTAATGAATAGACAATCAGCTAATATAAAAACAACAGAATTGTGGGAAATTTGAATGGATTGAATGATGGGTAATGCAAGTTTTTATTTTCTGTACATTTGTATTAATGGTTAATAAAGATTGTCAGTGAAACAATTAAAAGTACTTCTGGTAAAAAATATATTATTTAATTTGAATACTGTGTTAAATAAATTTGTTTGAGTTATTATATATATATATTAATAATTCAAACAAATATATTTAACACAGTATTCAAAATTAAATAATATATTCTTTACCAGAAATACTTTCAATTGTTTCACTGACAATCTTTATCAACTGTTAATACAAACATACAAAAAATAAAAACTTGCATTACATTTGTATTAACAGTTGATAAAGATCATCAGTGAAACAATTGAAAGTACTTCTGGTAAAGAATATATGATTTAATTTTGAATACTGTGTTAAATATATTTGTTTGAATTATTATTATATGATTTAAAAATACAGACATTTAATGGTTGTAGTTATATATAGATAGATAGATAGATAGATAGATAGATAGATAGATAGATAGATAGATAGATAGATAGATAGATAGATAGATAGATAGATAGATAGATAGATAGATAGATAGATAGATAGATAGATAGATAGATAGATAGATAGATAGATAGATAGATAGATAGATAGATAGATAGATAGATAGATAGATAGATAGATAGATAGATAGATAGATAGATAGATAGATAGATAGATAGATAGATAGATAGATAGATAGATAGATAGATAGATAGATAGATAGATAGATAGATAGATAGATAGATAGATAGATAGATAGATAGATAGATAAATAGATAGATAGATAGATAGATAGATAGATAGATAGATAGATAGATAGATAGATAGATAGATAGATAGATAGATAGATAGATAGATAGATAGATAGATAGATAGATAGATAGATAGATAGATAGATAGATAGATAGATAGATAGATAGATAGATAGATAGATAGATAGATAGATAGATAGATAGATAGATAGATAGATAGATAGATAGATAGATAGATAGATAAGGGGGAGTAAATCACCCTTTACCAGGCTTTGAATTAAATGCACTCTTTTGTTTGACATTTAGAATACTTTTAATTCATAGCCTGGGAAAGAAGAGTGATTTACTCTCTTTCTTTACATATACATTGAAGCTATGTTTAACTTAAAGTTTATATATCTGTAATTAGTTATTTCATTAATATAAATATAAAAATTCAAACATACATATATACACATGCTCAGAGAATTGCCAGTTGGTAATAATTAATGATTTCTTGCTAATATCAAACATTAAAAGGTATCTCTGTTTACATGGATATTATTTCCTCATTTTTATTTTTTAATATATATATATAATTTATATGTAAGTAGACTACCTATTTACATATATACTATGAATTATGAATTTTTCCCATCAATAATTTTTTTAAATACATAGGTAGCCACCTGGGCTTACTTTTAAATAAACAAACATTCATAGGCAATGCTGTTAGTAAACTGCCAAATGATATTATTACTAATAAAAATTTAAATAGTTATAAGCTGATTTAAATATCTGGCAGTTTAATAAAATTACATTCTATTATCAGCACTGTAAATGAATGTTGGGTTTATTTATAAGTAATCTCTAAATGTTGGTGGCTACCTCTTTCTTAAAATATTTATTGTTTTCTCACAATTCATAGCACATATGTGGAAGGTAGTTTGTTTCCATCTAAATTGCAGGTACATTTAAAAATGCTATGCTATCTAATATATATATATATATTGTGCCATTACAATTTAGTCACTAGCTAAATTTATAGTAATGTGCACGAGAGAAAGTGAACAAAAATCATCATCACATTTTTATATAACCATAAAAGAAGCTGTAGGGCATCCAAGTTCAAACCCTGCAAAATCCCATTCTAAAAGCTTTAAACAGAGAGAGAGTGGGTCAACAATTATATGCTTTATTTGTTTGTGTGTTGATAGAAAGGTAATACACACATTTAAACTATTTAATATTTAGTTTTTCTGTTAAAAAGCAAAGTTATAACGCATACATATAGGCAGTGTATGGGTAAGTTATTTAATTGTTTTATATTTCAGATATTAAACCTTTTAACTTTCTTTAAAACTAACCTATTCTTGATCAATTTTAATATCTTATTCTATACTTCTATTTTTCTTGTCTATAATTGTAATTGGGATTTAAAAGCTAAGGATTTAATTGCAAATATAGGGTTATAATTACTAAGCTAGCAATTAGACTATGTTAATGTCAGTTTATAAATAATCTGAATGAGTATGTGTGTATATTACATACAGAAATTTACATTTATTAAATATTGAAAGAGAAATGAGAAAATCTGTTAAGTTATTTTTTTTATTATTCAACAGTTTGTACTAGAAGGGTTAAATCTGTCAAATTATTTTTGTTTGCGCAATTTTGTGTTAAAAGAGAATATCTGTTGAATGAGATATCTATTTTTGTAGCAGTTGTGTTTTTGTAAATGATTATTTGTTATTCTGAGTTTAAACTTGGTGTGAGGTCTGATTTTGAAATTGTCTCACCTAAAGATTAAAGGAAGGAAAATCCAATTTTAAATATTACAGATATACGTGAAAGGACAGAAAGGGAATTGGGTCTATTTTTTCTTTCCTTCCAAACAAAAGTGTCTGGAAAAAACAAGTGCGTGATTTTTTTGTGGTCCTGGGAAAGGATTAAACTTTTCAGTTGAAAAACAATTTAGTTGAAAATAAATTAGAGATCTAATTAAAACGAATTTGTCCAAAAATAGCAAGTGATGCTATCTCTGATTGGTTTGAGTTGGCTCAAAAATTAAATATTAAAGCTGTCTGGAAAAATCAGTTGAATTATTATTATTGTGATTATGATTCAGATTATTAGACTATTAAATTGAATGTTGAAAATATAAGAAATGACTGGCTAGAAAAATTATATGTATGTCCCATCTTTGTCTGACCATCTGTAAAGCTGCACATCATATAGGAAAGAAAAGATGTCTTGTCTAAAAATAATATTCTACACCTTTCAACTGACCAAAGAAATAAGATGTTTTTAAATAGCATGAAGAAAATATTCACCTGCATTCGGAAGAGATTAAAAAGATGAATTAATCTACTAATAAATATTAATCATCAAGTCCAATTAATTGTTCCAGCAACTGAGTTTAAATCCAGGAAATTTATAACGTGAAAACAACTGCTGTATTTTATTCATTAAAAGAATAATGCTTGACAGGAAGAGAAGAAAAATTGATATAATGATTTCCAAATTATCCACTAAAGCAAATAACCTCAATAGGATCCTCATCATCAAATAATTATATACTTCAAGAAAGAGATTGTTCCAAAGAAACACAGAAATTGTTGCTGCCAAGTATAGACATTATACAAGACAAGTGAACCCTTGGATCGGTAATATGACTTTTATATCTATTTTCTTTATGAAATCAGAGTATTAATAAAAATTTAGTAATAAAGTGACATATTTTATTTAAAGAACTTTTAAAGACAATTCAGATTGATTGAAACCAAGAATGTCTTAATAATAATAGCTTTGAGCTACATAAATAATTTTGTATGTATCAAAATTTATTTGTTTATTAATTTTACAGTTATGAAATATTAATGTGTAAAATAATTTTTTTTTGATGGCATTATTATTTTGGTATAAAACACGCACATACATAATAATATTTTTTTTATATGTGTATAATTGCAAGTAAATGTGACATAATAGGTGGTGTTAAAATATTAAATTATTTTGTCTTGAGAAAGTATAGATTTCAGCGCTTAGAAGGGAGGGGGAGATAATGATTTAAAACTCGTTTCTAAGAACTTGATTTTTCTAATTTCTATTAACATTTTTTTTTAACATTCTGCTTACATGTTAGATTTATAAAGTATGGGTGCTAATGAGTGGATAATATTTTTTTTTCCTTGAAATACTTTTCTCATGAAGTGAAAATCATGGTCAATGTGACCTCCAATTTAATACAAAATCATTTGAAGGGAAAGGGGGAAGAACTTGAAATTAATCTGAGGATTGCTATATATAATCAATTATTATTATTATTCTTATTCATATCAATTTTTATGCTTATCTAGAAATTTTTATGTATATGTTAGAAATACAGTAATAAATATTAGTTTGCTTTATTAAACGAGGCGTATATATTTCATTAAGTGTAGTCTTTGTTAAATGTGGTCATTCATCATCATCAGTGGTTGAATATCAGTTATTTAAGATATAAGTAAATATGCTAAAATTAAGCAATAATTATGAATTTCTTTATAAAAATTAGTTTTATGTTTAGGCTTAGTCCTAGAGCTGTAGTTGAAACCCTTGTCATTATCATTATTATTATCATCATCATCATCGTCATCAATGTTTTAATTAATGAGCTGTTTAAATGTTTAAAGGCCATAAATAAATATTAATTTCATAATATTTAGTGATTTCTTAGTATTATTATAACCATCATCTATTTCATGCAAGGATGAGTGAATTGCCATCCTAAATTAGTTATATATAATCTGAGCTAGTAAACTTATAAAAATATTGAAACACATTTGTTATGCTAAGATCTAAGAAATAATTTATGTCTAATATCCTCCACTTTGGTTTAAAGATGTTTTACTTTTACCTAAATATTAGTGCATATAGTGATATGGCTCAAAAAGCAAAATCTCCCATTTTTATTAGAAATAAAGTACCAAAAAGGGATTCAAACCCGGTACATGCGAAAGGTTATTAGATATAACTGTGTCTAGTTTCAGATAATCTAGTGGCGCCCTGCTAGACCATATTCATTTAGTATTTGTTTAAACATGCACTTATCATCAAACCAAGAAATGAAAGTGGATAAGATTACTGTCTGTATACCTGAGTTATATTTTATTGAATTACTAGTGTACTCACCTCACATGATTTCATATACCTGAGTTATAATCCTTGTTGTTAATAATTTGCTTATAATTATTGATAGTGGGATATCTTGAGAAATCTAATTACAGAAATATGTTTCATTTCATCCAATGATCCGTAATATGATAGATAACTCAGTCTGATCTTTGGTTTAATAGCCACTACTCATGTTAAATAATTCTTTTCTTTTGATATAAAATCTACAATGCATTTTTCGTTTATTAAGCTAAATATTTATATTGGAAGCTTTTTGAGATAAAATAAATATTTATATTTGAATCATTTCTTGATTAAATAATATACTTGATCCTCTTCATTAAGTTAAGCTGAATATAATAATATACTGAATATTTTGGATTCATAATTTTTTAATAATATTTGACATTTCATGATCATTTAATCAATATCTTTTGATCTAAACCTTAATTTTATTACAATGGATCTTTAATCTAGTTTATTTAAGTTACAATGATACTTTTGATCAGTTTATTAATGTTTGAAATACTTGAATATTTGAGATTTTAATAATGTTTGAATTCTGACATTTCATAATTATTTTAATATACCAGATCTTTGAGCTAACCTAATTTATGTTACAAAGGATCTTTTGGCATCTTTAATTTTGTTACAATATATAAATATATATATATATTTCAATTTACATATGTTTGTCTACATAAAGTGGTTTCTTTATTCTTTATAACCTAAAACTGGGTAGCTTTTCAGTGAAGATGACCACAATCATAGCTCTTGATTGAAAGAAATTGCCTTTGTTAAGCAGATGATAAAATATATGCAAATTTGAATTTACATATACAAACTAACAAAGAAATAATGATATATAATAAAACATTCATTATAGATTAATTATTGTAATAACAATAAATTATTATCACTGATTATAAATTATATACTTAACTATTATCAAATTAAGAAATACTTTCAGTCATTGGCAAAACTATTTTCAATTGGAAAGCTTTTAAATTGATAGAAGCAAACAAAGTAAACTTATTGAACTTAATATTATAACAACTAAAAAAGACATGATAAATTTTGCAGTTATTGAAATAATGAAGTTTTTTTACCTAGTTTATTTTAACTATCTAATGTTTCCTAATGTCACTGATATCCAGTAAATCACAATGAATGTAAATAAAATGAAATGTCTGCTATAAATTCATTATAATAAATCAATAACATATTAAGAATTATAATAAATCTTAAAAATAACTTATAAAATACTGAAGCCCTTTCAGTTACTTCATGTTTATTTTCAAGTGGAAACTTTTTACAAAAGTCTTTTAAAATTTCCACCAAATTTAAAAGGTTTCTGGCTAAAAATGGATATAAAAATAATGGATGTAGTTTATGTTCCATAAGTTCAGATTTTTATTGTCGACTGATAAAATAAAATCTTTAGCAACAATGAGTAAAACAAATTAAGGACAGATTAAAAATCTTTGAGATGTGATCAAGGATAAGGATGAATAAAATAATAAAAAAACATTTTGATTAAGGAAATTAGAGATTCAAAGAACTGAATTAACATATAATAAGGAAAAACAATAGTTTAATAAAAGATGTTTTGTGGGGAATGGTGTGAAAACAAGAAGAAAAAATAGAAAAGGTTGACATTGCTGGATGATTTAAGAGATTGGAAGAAATATGTGGAATTGAAAATGTGGCCAATGAAAAAAATGGCCAGGGGAAATGGATAAACTGGCTACATGAATGCTGTCTGGATCCTGTACATAGGAAAGAAAATTGTTGGTGTTGATTATTTATTTGAATATGTGTTTCAGTTTTAAAATCTTGGATATATTTTTAGACTGAACGTCTGTTGACATGCAGAACAGGCTCTGACATGCTGATACTATGGTATTTTGTTACACTATATTACTTCTTCAGCTAAAGTAATTTATGTAGGACTATTATTCTGATAATTTAAGAAATCAGTACTTTACTATGTAAACCCTTTTTTTTCACTCGTTTTAAACTGACTCAATTTAAAATGATAAATTCTCAACACATTTTCTTTTTTTGTAAACGCTATTTTATTTTTTAACGCTTTCTTATCCATATCAATATATTTAGTATATTATTCTACTTTTTCAACTGAAATTTGATTTTTTTCTAAGATTTTTTTTCCAAAGATTGCTTATTTTCTAATTACTTTCAAATTATAACTATAAAAAAATAACAACTTGCAAAGAATAATAGAAAATAATTGAAAACAGTTCAAGAAGTACAATCATATATTCCATATATGAGTGTGGAAACGAAATATATCATATATCAACACTTATAAAAAAGAATATATTAAGAATTTATATAATATTATGACAACTGTTTAAGTATGGATCTTTACTGATATAATTTAAATGCTGTAGAAAAATTTATTTAACAATTATCTTTTGTATTTGGAAATCTGATGTCGCAGCAATTAAAGTAATGTGATATATCATTCAGCTTGATTAATATGAACATGTGATAACATATATTGGACTATTTTCATCATCTGTCAGTAAATGTTGAATGTATAGTAAATTTTAAAGTTTATTTAAAATTTTCAAATACAAACAACTTAGTAATAACACACAAATAGATTATATATATATATATATATATATATATATATATGGAATTTCTACTATTATCTGTGGCTTTGACAAGATAACTCAGTTAGTTAGAGAGTTTGCCTTAAATTTGATATTCAAGAATCTAAATGTGGTATAATTACTAACCTGTGTTGTTTATGTGTATGTTATTACTAACAAAATTATTTGCATTTGAAAAGTTTAAATAAAGTTTAAAATTTTTCATACATTCAACGTTTACTGATAGATGATTAAAACAGTCCAAAATATTATCACATCCAATATACCCTCTTCACACATACCTTCAAGAAAATACTGAATAATATTTGAATCTACAGTTATAAACATGCATATTGATTGCATTAAAAACTAAAACTGATACATGGCAAAAGACATACTAAAAAACTACTGAGTATTGATACTAAACGTAAATGTAACTTTTGTGAGATGAGATAATTATATTTGTGTGGTAATGATGGCCTCGCTATCATTCTAAAGTATTATACAATCTTTTAATTTTATTGTGAAAATAATTATATAAATATGTACTCTACATCTAGGTATTAGCTCTAAGGTTTATAGATAGTAGGTTTTTTAGTAAAAAATAGTTAAATTACAGACTGTCATAATGACAAAATCTCAGATTAAGTGAATAATCTAATGCCTTCTGTCTGTGCTTTATATATTGATTTATAATGGCAATCCAAAAATCATTTTGTTATTTTCTCATTTTTGTCTCTTTTTTATATACTTTTATTAAACGTAATTTGGTTTTTGTTTGTCATTTAGTCTAGATAATAAAATCTTGTAAAAAAATTTCCACTCATTTTTAAATTTCTGATAAAATTGGAACTTTGCATACATATGCATTCTTGATGACAATATTTTTTTAGAGTCTGCAAATAATTTTTGCAAAAGTATGAAGAAAAAAAAATATTTTCTTATGTTTTATATGGGATGAAGTGCAATGTGATGTGACTTCTCCTTTATTGAGGTCAGGAATTTCTCAACTACTATACTCTGAGAAATCTAATAACCATCTTAGTTTCCCTTTCCATTCCCCACTCTTAAGTTTTTCTCTTACTGCACATATATTTATGATTACACTTTCCACAAGATGTTAAAATTGGATAAAAACTAGTCCCTACCTTTTATGAGAGTGGGGCAATGAAAATTACACTACAGAAATAGTATTCATTAATAAATAATCTCTAGTCTAATGAATGACTAATCAAAATTATTAGTCTATGTTTGACATTTGTACAATCAATGGGACAAATTTACAATCACCATGGCAACCAAGGCTGATGTAGAAAACAAGGATGTAAACATGAACAGTATGAAAAAATACTTAAAGGGAGCTATGAAAGACAATGTGAACAGCATGGAAGCAAGAATAAAGAAAAATATGAAAGACAATTGCTTAATTAAATATTATATTATCATGATGAAATACTATATCTTTTAACTTTTTTAACTCTACTCATTATATTTTTGACAACCTCTAATGGCTACTTTGGTTATTTCCAACTTTTTATTTTAAGTAACTAAACATTGATTCTCATTAATTTTTCTTTATTTGTTAGGAATATAGGTTTATAAACAAAAACCAAAAATTCTTAAAAATAATATGTGAATTATGTGAATATAAAAAAAAGCAAAACCCGAAGTATATAATCAGAGTAACGTTTTTTGTTTTTTATAAAATTTGTTTTAACCCCAAACCAACAAATTATTGTTAAGATACTGTAGGACAATGAAGTTATGTTTAAAATTTTATGCTCCATGTAAAATTTTCAAAAGTGATAAAAACTATTACAGGGATTATGAAAGAGTTTTCCAAACAATTACAACTCTGTTTGTGATTATTATTTTCTCTTTACTTCACTTATTTAAAAACAACCATTTTTAGATAAAATCTGAATCTAATTATAAATATTTTTGCTTTGCTACAAATATTAAATAAATAAGTTGCAAAAATAATCATAAATTATAAAGAAAAGGTAGAAAAAGACTTTTTTCTTTAAATACCAACCAAAAATGAATATTATTAAAAATTCACACAAATGTTTTGGAATATGAGTCTAAAAAGAAATAGCCAATATTTTGTTTTCATTACAATAGTGACATCTATATATTGTTTTTTGAATTAATAAATCAATATATAATTTACTTCCAAGATGTACCATCAAATGAACACAAAACTGAAAAACAACTGTTACATATGTATGCAAGAGTGAATATAAGTTCAAGTGAATGAAAGATCATTATACCATGTGACAAAAATGCTACAAACAAAGAAGTAGTTTGTTAAATGTATCTCAATATTAAAAGATTGCTTAAACATATGTTTAAAAAAAGATGTATAATTCAAACAAATAAAATGTATTATTAATCAGCAAAGTATCGAAATTAAATTATTAATAATAAACCTTCAATTCAAGTTCTCATTTATTATACTTATTATATTAAGTCAGTTTTAAAAAGATTTTTAGTATATAAATATAGTTTTGTTTGCACATATACTTACTAGTTGAATAAAGTAAAAAGTGAGAAAAAAATATGGTATTGATATTTTTAATAGAAAAATATTAGCTTAATGATTAGCATGAAATTATATTCATGTGTGTTATTTGGTTTTTAGATTTCACTCAATTTATATTATAAGTGATTTGCTAAATTCTTCTTTTTTACAAATATACTGATTTTGAACAGTTGGAATAAAGAATGGCTGCAGTTCTTGTTTTTGATAATAATAAGTCTTTGACTGATACACTTTTAAAATAATTAATTGTGATCATAGAAACTTTATAAGAAATTTATTGTGAGCTACAAAATATATTTTATTAAGTTTTTTTTTTACTAAAGCCAAACCCAAAGTACTCTAGGAGAAAATTACTTTATATAAGAACTAAAAGAATATACTTAATCACTCATCAGGTATAAATGTTTTACTATCCACTAACCAATTTACTAATTGAAACAATTCCTTGCACATATGACTAAAAATTAGAGACTTAACTATTTTTGTCAAATATATAATAAAACAAAAACCCAGATTTAAATCTACAATTTTCAATACACTAAAATATAAATAACTGCCATTTTGAATATGTTATATATTATTTTGTCTAACATATATATGTATATTTTACAATTTATTCTATAGATGTCAAAGTTTCTGAACTCATAATTATGACATCATTATTCTCCTATAAATAACTTAATTATTAGTGCCAACCATTTATTAAATTAAAAATTATCATATCACTTTTATCCTAAATAAATACTTTAAACTTTAATTAAAAATAAATATATTTGCATTATTAAATACAAACACACGGAATACTTAATTTAACTCATTAAGTTTTTTTTGCATGTGTAACATTATAAATATACTTATACCTTTATATTTCACTCTGCATATTCTAATCTGTAATTATATAGCAGCATGTAAAAGTGTTATAACCCCCAAGAGTGCATCATGCTTATACAGCTCTCTTCAGGTGCCTCAGGTCACAATCTCTCAGTCTTTGTAATTCTTTTTCAGAACATTTTTAATATTATTTAATATAATAGTTTGACCTTAATAATTACTGAGCAAAGATAATGAAAATATGTTAGAGATTACAATAATTCAATATTTAAGCCAATAAACATCACATGACTACCACTTCTTATGCTTGTGTATAACTGTTGTTAAAACAGGCAAAACTCACTATACATATTGCCACACACAGCAAGCTAGAGTAATCAATGAATGCCATAAGGCTTGTGCATAAAATCCCCATCTAAGCCTACTCATCCAATATCCCCAGACTAGTTTCTGGCTTGTGGCCTTCATCAGTGAGAAGCCTTGGATCTGAGAGCACTGCACCTAGATCTTAGGATCTAATGCAATCCTCCAGCAACCACCTTTTATCTCCACTTAACTACAAAACTATGAGTCTTAAACTGAAAACACCTTAATGTTTTCAATCAAAGACCATTAGTTTATATACTCATATGGGTCTGAACCATATGACTATATAAGCTTGCTATGTGTGGCAATATGTATAGAGAGTTTTGCCTGTTTTTAATTCAATATTTACAAATATTGAGTAAAATATTGCATGGCATGTTGGAGGGCGTGATCTGGGCCAAATGAAAAGTCCTGATTCAGCATAAGATGCATTTTGAGGCCCATTTGCCTTTGTCATATATATATATATTCATGTGATTATATGTGATGAAATAGAATTATTATATATAAAAATTGTAAATGTATATATATAATAACAACAATAATAAAATATAAATAATATAAAGTAATAGCCTAATGTTTTTTTTTTCTTATTTATTGTATTTTGCCTGTTACAGATGTGCACATTCGTATCTTCATTTACTAGTTTAACTTATTTTGCACACACTTGCACACACACAATCCACACGCACGAGAAATAATATATAACTACTATTTATTAGCGCTGATTATTATTTAGTACTATTTTACAAAAAAATAAAATGTTACAAATTCCAAATATTAAAAAAATACATATTTTTTCTTTTAATATTTTATTATAATTACTTACCTTTGAGTTTTATAGGTTCCATTATACGCAGAACTACTTTGCCAGTCAATATATCCCCACTCTGTAGATTATCTTTGTCCAAGACAATTTCAAATAAATCCCACTGCTTCATTTTTATTTTGGCTTGCGATATTATTTTCGAAGTATAACTAAATGCGGATTACCACAACTCTTCTGGAAAGAGAGACAGAGAAAAAAAAATGTTGAATTTATATGCACACAGTTATTTTTTTCTTGTTATTAATTTTAATTTAACATCTTATTAAATTTATCTAAAAGCAAAAAAGAAAAACAAATTAAATATTTATATAAATTAATCAAGCATTTTAACTCACATTTGCATTAAAATTAAATTAATTTGATATCCTTATTTATCAAACTGAAATTAAAATCATTTGCTATAAAAATGTATACTTTAACCACTGCAATAGTTTAAAATTTGAAAACTCTACTGGTTTTAAATTGTACATTAAAAACACGCTTTGATAACACGGAACTGCTTTACATTAACATTATATCTGTTTTTGTTTATCCGTCAAATATAATCCACCAGATCAGCTTTAATAGCAAAAAAGAAAGAAACTATAATCAATTAATATTCTGAGCTGCAGATAAATTACCATCTGTGTCTGGTTCTCTTACAGCTTTACTAGAACATTTTCCGTGTCTCTCTTTTTTCCCCCTTCTTTATATCTTCAGCCTCTTTTTCGCCTTTCATCCTCCATCTTTACATTTAATCACATGATTTTATTACCATTCTTCTAAGCCTAAATATTCAGAGATGTTGTTCATTTCAAATGCCATTTACCGTAGATTTTTTAAATTATCTCATCGAGGCAAAATATCCCCAGCGTTAATAAAGAAATAGCGGAAAAACTCATAATGGTTAAAACAGCGCTCGACGTGGGTTTTGAAGATAATATAAAAATGTAAACAAAAAAAATTATAATAGATTATGCATCTTTTTTAATACTTATATATATATGATTATGTGTATATGCTGTTGAATACATTAGCATGATTATAAACATATATATTCGTTTATATTGTATATCATATAAATAAATAAAAACTTTTTTTTGTCGTTTAGTCTTTTTTCTTCTTTTTTTAAAAAAAAAAATTATAAGAAAATGATTTTTTATTTTTTTGGAAGCAAACAATCGATGCGTGTGTATAGGAAAAAAAGTAGATAAAACAGCATCCAATCTTTTTCTCCTCATCATCATCATTTTTTATTTTTATCGATTTATGAAGGGATGAAAACGTACGAAGTTTAATCAGTTAATCCAAAATCTCTTTTCCCTAGAACTCACTTGTAATCTACAACTCACTGGTAAACTTTCTTATTCTATTCATCCATTTAATATATGATCTTTTTCTAGTTTTTTACAATTTCTTGGGATGAGATGCTTTAACTGTCCAACTATTATCATATCTTTTAGTAATGGTGCAGTCCATCTCCATTTTAGTTTTTTTATTCCTCCATTGATATTAGTAATACTCCTTGACTTTTCACTTATGTATTTCATTTACAATTTGTTTTTCTTGCCTCAAACATACACCTTCAAACCCATTATATATAATTAAATGGCTTATTGATTGAAAGTTCATAAAAAAAAATTAAGACTGGAAGTGACTGGGCCACAATCTGTAGACCTTCTGCTTGGACCACAATTTATAGAATGCTCTATAGACTTCTAGACCGCCATAGGAATAAGATATCTTCAGAATATCTCTAAAGAAATACAGTAAAGCTGAAAGTTTGGATGATGAGATTTTGTTTATGTTTTATTTTTTGGTTTATTCTTTAGTTGAGAATAAATTAGTACCTATTTGGAGATCAATATTTAAAAATAAATCTAAAGAAAAATGTGAAGCTGTTTGCAACTTAAAACATTACTATTTCACCCATATTTGATTCCTAGGTCATGGTTATACCAGATCAATGAGCTAATAATACTATAAGGTTGTTTTTGTTTTGAATATATGTATATGTAATGGCATGAAAACATTACATTTATTTAGGCAAATATGTCAGTCAAAAACTTACAGCTAAATCTGATCATATAAGATGTTTTTGCCGTGTATGTATTAATTAATGATGAAAACAAATCTTCAAAATATTCAAACATTAAAACTTTACAGTTCTTACATCAGGATATGAAACTTGAGGAGTCTTCAGATTATGCAATGAAGAATGGAGAGATGTGTGTTCAGAGAAATAAAGAGAGATCAAAACAAAAATTGTTAGTTGAGAGAACAAATTTCATATCATTGATTACCATTGAAAAATTTAAAAGACTAAAATTGAGATGTTACTAAAAGAAATGATTATAAATCGCAAGCAATGTCTTACATTATATTTTTTAAAAAAAAATTGAAGATGTAGAAAAAGACCACTTGTAAGATGAATGGACGAAATCATTAAAAAACTTAAAAGAGATTTTCATCATGAAGATGGATCAATGATTATGAAAATGATAACTTTTTTAAAGATACTTTTATTTTTACTCTGTTTTTTTTCCTCATAATTATTCTTACACACACATATATATATATATATGATCACAGATGGAGCTCAACCAATAGTCGACCCAAGCTTATTTACAAAAATGCTGAGAGAGAATCAAAAATTCAATATCTCTTTCAAATTGTCCTCAACCTTTAAACCATGGTTTCAAGCTAATTGGCTTTCATTAGTAAAGGGTAGGAGGACTAGAACTAGATCTAAATCCAAACTCTACTAAACAGCACTCATGGAAACTGTTCCTATAAGCTTGAAAGCACAAATTTTTCAGATACGTAAATATCTTAAAATCCAACTAAATAAACTATATACCCTTTACTGACAAAAGGCAATTAGCTTGAAACCATGGTTTAAAGGTTGAGGACAATTTGAAAGAGATATTGAATTTTCGATTCTCTCTCAGCATTTTTTGTAAACAAGCTTGAGTGGGCTATTGGTAGAGCTCCATCTGTGATCATAAAATGCAAGCTATAGGCAAGTTAAAAAAAATTTAAGTTGTTTTTGTTTATCATATATATATAGTGGTTGCATTAGCAACAAATTTGAGATGTTTGGAGTTGTTAAGCCTGTGCTATTACTATGCGATTTCCATTTAGAAATATTGTAATGGGATTTTAGCCTGAACACAATCAAAAGAATGGTGATGACCATACTGAAGGGTTCTACCAGTTTTTAAGAAAATTTCTGGTAATATTAGTGAAGCAATAATAACATTCCCCACTAATACTTGTTCATTTACATAGATATGCAATCACCATCAAATATATCCATCCAACATTATAAAGAGTGAATATGGTTTAAAACATTTAAGCTGTCTGTACATTTTTTATTTGTATTGGATTGCTTTTCTCAGTCAAGACTCATTACAGTGCCATTTCATTACTTCTTTGAGGAATGACTAAGAAGTCTCAATTCAAACATTCATTCATTAAGTAATGTTCTTATCTGCAACAACAGTAGCTTGGATCACAATAAACTCAACCATGATATTGCGCAATTTAATTTTTTAATTTATAATACTGTATTCAACTGAGAAAATGCAAAAATAAGAATTAAAACATAAGCTAAGGTTCAAACTTGACAACATTTTATTCCATCCAGTAACAATAATACAAATATCAACATTGTCCTGTCAAATAATAAACTCTTCCAAATGGAAGAAATACAAATAAAATGCATCTATAAAGCATTTAATATGCTATCATTTTATCATGTGTAATTGCTCTTAATAATTTCTATTACACTCTATTTTCATTATTTTAAACTAAAATATTTCTTCCTCCTCCCCCCTTCACCATGGCTAGTCAATGTTTTAATTATTAATATATTGAGAAAAATAATAGTAATCAAATAAAAAAATCATAAACTCATACACAATATTATACTTAATACAAATCTACAGATAAGTATATAATTCAGTTTACAATAAAATAAATTAACATTAAACCTAATGATTCACATTTAAATAAATAAAAATCATTTCATAAATATATGCATTACAATTTTAACAAATGTTAGAGATATCTAAATCAAACTGTATTACAAATTTTGGGGTTTATATAAACTTATGTCTGCTATAGTAAGATATTTTCAATTTTTTAAATATATGGCTTTTAGTTATCAGAGTACAGTTTGTTCTTTCCGAGTTATTCAGTTAGTCACCCCACTTTATGACCCCAATTGTTATTTCAGGATGATTATTACATACATTTATTCCTTAGGTACCACAGCCAGTTCCTTTTCTACCTCTTATCTTAGGCTAGTTACAAATGATTAAGTCTATTTTATTATTATTATAGAAACTTATTTGGTCATAATTAAAAGAGAATGGTCAGCATTAGTATATTTCTTCTTTACATATTAACATTATCATGTGGGAAAATTTTGGAGGTAATCAGAAACTGTCACTTCAGTCTCTGGACAAAGAAACATATTTTTTAAATAATGGGGATCTTTTTTTTTTTCAGATCAGGGCTGGATTTTGTCATTCTTCTTATAGAGACCTATATACTAGGGTAGATCACCGAGGCAAAACTCTCTATACAATCATGCCACTTAGTGCAAGCCAGAAAAATTAGTGTGTGCAGGAAGATTTATGCATAAAATCACTATCTACTGCTTACTCATTCAATATCCATTGATTACTCTAGCTTGCATTGAGTCATGCTAATATATGGAGAGTTTTGCCTTTGTGTAACAGCTTGTGTAATTATAAAGAATGGAGATAATGTGATGTTTAGTGGTTTACTAGAATAGTGATGGTCAGCTCTAGGAACACTTCATATAAAAAACAGCACAAACTTTTGCTTATTAGGTCATTTCATAGTTATTTTCTTATGACATTAAAGGGTTCTTCTTTCACTGACGAATATATAATTTGAAGTATGAAGCTTTGGTTATCACATCTTGGGTCACTCTGCTAGTGTTATACATTCTAATTGAAATCACTTAACTAATTTATAAATAATCATCAATGCATATCAAAAAAAATGTCCTTATCCAACATCCCAGGCTCATCTACCTTTGAAATTGCCTCATCAATTTTAATTAATCAATCCTTAATTACATGTTTTTTAACAACAATAATTTTTTTAAATTTAAAAACAAGGAAATAAAAAACAGATAAAAAATATTGCTTTTTTGTCTCTTTTATAAATTTGAATTTGCTTTAAAACAAACTATGTTTAGTATTAATTTTAATAACTTAATAACTTTTTTTTTACTTTTAATTTTAACACCTCTGATTCATTTCTTTTATAATAAGTAAATTTCAGTTCATTTTATTTTCTCTTTACTACAGGAATTCAATCTACTTTTCCCTACTTCAGTTTATGCACTATTATAATGATTTTTTTAAACTTATAGATAACTACAAAAGGCTTCAATATTTATAATATTCTATAATTTTGCTAGCACTATAAACAAGCTACATGTAGCAGATATGTAGAACAGAGAACATATAAGTATATTTATGAAGTAAAAATCTTCAAAATTATAGACTTCTTTATATATTACAGTTTCTAGAGTCGTTATAAAAAATTTACAAATAACACTCTTTTATATAAGTAATTCACTCGCAAGTTAAAAAATGAATCCATTTTTCTTGGATTGTTGGGAGACATGAAATATTACATTAATAGCAAGCTTAGCAAATCTTTTATCTAACTGAGCTTTTAATTTCAATATTTAGTCAACTAATTGTAATAATTCTACAAATAAACAAAGTAATTAAATATAAATTAGTAAGAATATACAGTAACATTCACAAAGTAGTAATCTTCAAATGACATATTAAAATGAAATTTTTAAAGTTATAATTTTTAGTGTCATTTTAACAAACTAATAAATCATGTCCTTAATTATCAATATAATCCATTAATTGGAAAAATAATATATTCACATTTATCTGTTTTTCATCACTGTAAGATCATATGAATTAAACATTTCATATTAATTATCTTAGTAATACTTGACCTAACCAGTACGGAATTTCTGATCATAACTCTGAATCTTTGAAAACAATTTTCTCATAAATATTATTTTTAGTCTTAGCTATACATATTTTATAGCCATTATTCTTTTACATGTTTAAAATATAGTCAAATCTATGTTTACATTGTGGTCTAAAATTGTCAGTGGGTGAGATCAAGGTTTTGCTAAGACCAGTGCAAATGCAATGTTTCGTTTTTATAAAATATCAAATACTGATATAGCAAATATACATAATTTCTCGGAAAATAGCTAAAGATAGATTATTTTTTACATGATTAATATTTAAATTGAAATGAGTTATTTGCAAGTGTATTAAACCCATTCTCCAAGGTATGGTTTGTAGAACATTTTTACATAATGCACATTTAATGCTTATTATTTCATAAATATTATGTATATTTATGCACATACAAACATGCATATATATATATATTGTAATGGGCACATATGTTACTTTTTTTTTTTTATTATTAAACATGAAAAAAATAAAAGTTCTCAAATAAAACTTCTTTTTTTAAGAATTAAAAATTGGAAATTAAAATTCTATACTAAACTCATATATATATATAAAATCGCACAGATGAAAAAAATTATTAAAAAAAGAAACTTTATTTAAAATAGAAAAAGTATTTTAAAAGCAAAACATTGAAAAGATTTAAAGATAAAAATATATCGAAGTTTGTACAAAACAAATTAATTAATGTTATTGAAAAAATGGAAATGATTATTTTAATTAGTTCAAGTGAACTAGCCCTTGGGCATTTAAATGTATAAGCAATGGTCAGACAGAAAAACAATAGAAACTAATGGCCAATGAAAGAGATCCATCGGGGAATCGGACCTCAATAGAAGGATCATAATCATTAATGATGTAATTGTCCATTGGATCCTAAGGTTACATATAAAAGAAAAAGTTTGGAAATAAAATTTTTAGTGAGTGAAGAAAATTTAAAATTAGACGGAGATGTGTTAAGTCAGAGAGTCGGAGGTGAAGGAATTGAAACACGCACTTTCAATTCCTTCAGTGGTTATAAAAAAAAAAGAAAAGAAATGAAACATTGTTTTTTCTATACTGAGGACCACAGGATCATCAAGGCATTTTAACACTGGATTCCAAATGGCAAGCAATGGATAACTAATGAACATTTCTAAAACAGTAAGCATGTTATGAACTTAAATGAATATTAATTTGGAAACACTAAAAACTTTAAAATATAAACTTTCCCAGTATTTAAAAAATAAAAATAGAATCCTATCTGACCAAACTAAATTCTTAATTAATTCTTTTTATTTGATGTATTTCTTTTTTTTTTTTAATCATTTCCATTTATTTTTATTTTTTTTTGTTCTTTAAGTTTTATTTATGATTTTTGTTTTTCGTTAAACTAATTTATATAAATGTTAAACTTAAGTCAGGCATGAATGGCTATATAGATTTGTAAAGTTTTATTAGGGGAGGGTAATCTTAGGTTATTTGTTTCTTAATTAAATTGGGTCAATGGATTGGATATATTGGTGTAATTAGTAGATGTAGTACGAGATTCGCTATGGGCAGAATCGCTTTATACGCTGCACACTCTCGTTTTGCCTATGGAATGCGATCGTAAGTCGGCAAAAATGACCACTGTCCTTTCCTATAGAGTTTTTTTTATTGATCTTCTTGTCATATAGATGTACTATTCCTATCTGATGAGAGGCAATTTCTTCTCTTAACCTTTTGTGCTGCCGTATTTGTATTACATTGAATGCATCGATATATCAGATGGATTGACGTTGGTTTGACTGTGAACTTTTGGCCTAGGGTTAAATAATGATAGAATATTTTCTTTCAAATGCAAATCTATGTTGTCTATTCATACTCGACACTCTAAATAAAAATGCATTAAATTTAAGTTGGGTATGGAAGTTGCATGGATTCGTTATCGGTTAATTATATTTTTGGTTTTCATATTTGATCAAAATATATAGACATTCGGTAAATAATGATACCTTACGGTGAGTATCTAAAATGTATTTATTCAGATGTATTTTAAGTTATTGGTGTCTATGCGGCATCTTATGATGAATGCTATTGGGTTTCTTATAAAATTCCCTCTGCAATTCCACCAATGATTTTATATCTTGATCGTTTATGTTTATTTTGAAATGTTTTTGACCGTGTAATCTATGTAACCGATCTATACTCAACATTATAAAACAAACTTTTATATATCCATCTGTGCGAACTTATAATAGTATAAAAATTAAAATGTAAATTAAAATCAAAGTTAAAAATGTAAATTAAATTTTAAAATATAAAACTGATACTAAACAATTTTAAATATTATATATGTGCATAAATAAATGTTTGTGTGTATAATTATTGGCAGTGGCTTATTTTATTCTTTTTTATATATTCTAGATAAGAATTTATTATAAAATATAAATCTCTGCTATTCCACTCAGCTAGTGACAATGGGCTAACGACCGGGATCAAAATATATAAAATAAAAAAATTTTTTTTTGACTTACGTATCTGCCTACTTTATAAATTTTCTAGGTTCAAATGCCTAGTGGCACCCAGTAGTGTAGATTATGTTAAGTCTACTATTCCCTGGATTGTTATAATTGGCTGCCCAATGTGAGCCGATTCTTTGATAAACCACGAGGGCCCTGAGTAAATTTCTTTGTTCAAAATGAAATATTTTTATCTGTTTAAATAAGTCGTATAATTTAAATCTTATAAAAGCACTGCCAGAAAGAAATTGCACATATATTAAACATGAGAAAGTATAAATAATTTTTAATTGTGTTTTGTTAAAAAGAAAGTCAAAGGGTTGCAATTAATATGTTTTTTTTAATGTGTATAGGCGTGCACAGCCATGTAAGTTTATGATCAAAATGTGGTACCTTACGATGAGTACCTTTGGGAATTACTTCAGTGTAACCCTACATATGCATTTCAATCAGTCATAAATAAGTTTGTGTTATTTATAATTGTGCTGCAAATATACACGTTTAAACCCATTATTTTTTAAAACATATTTACCTCAATGCAACCTTCTTAAATAAATAATTTATATAATTTGCTTGTCGTGCCGTTTGTTAGTAATGAAATATAGACAAAATAGAATTCTTGGAGGGAGGAGGCATAAACATGATTGGTTCTTAGGAAAACAATAGTCAACATTTTTTTTGTATATAATCTTTGTAAAAATTACTAACCGAATATTTTTGTAAATGTTTTCGTTAATCGTGTACCATAATTACTAACCCTAAGTAAATTTTTTTTTGTTTATTTTTTTTTAAGCAAGTTTACTGATATGTAATGGGCACATATGACATTACATTGTTTTTTTATTATTAAACATGAAAAAAATAAAAGTTCTCAAATAAAACGTTTTTTTTAAGAATTAAAAATTGGAAATTAAAATTCTATACTAAACTCATATATATATAAAATCGCACAGATGAAAACAATTATTAAAAAAAGAAACTTTATTTAAAATAGAAAAAGTATTTTAAAAGCAAAACATTGAAAAGATTTAAAGATAAAAATATATCGAAGTTTGTACAAAACAAATTAATTAATGTTATTGAAAAAATGGAAATGATTATTTTAATTAGTCCAAGTGATCTAGCCCTTGAGCATTTAAATGTATAAGCAATGGTCAGATAGGAAAACAATAGAAACTAATGGCCAATGAAAGAGATCCATCGGGAAATCGGACCTCAATGGAAGGATCATAATCATTAATGACGTAATGTCCATTGGATCCTAAGGTTACATATAAAAGAAAAAGTTTGGAAATAAAATTTTTAGTGAGTGAAGAAAA
This sequence comes from Epiperipatus broadwayi, assembly GCA_028023455.1. Lineage (NCBI taxonomy): Eukaryota > Metazoa > Onychophora > Udeonychophora > Euonychophora > Peripatidae > Epiperipatus > Epiperipatus broadwayi. The sequence continues at coordinate 240,488 of JAQFVV010013112.1, forward strand.
ATTAAAAGAGGACGGAGATGTGTTAAGTTGGAGAGTTGGAGGTGAAGGGATTGAAAGACGCACTTTCAATTCCTTCAGTGGTTATAAAAAAAAAAGAAAAGAAATAAAACTTCATTTTTTCTATACTGAGGACCACAGGATCATCGAGGGATTTTAATGCTGGATTCCAAATGGCAAGCAACAGATAACTAATAAACATTTCTAAAACAGTAAGCACATTATGAACGTAAATGAATATTAATTTGGAAACACTAAGAACTTTAAAATATAAACTTTCTTAGTATTTAAAAAATAGAAATAGAATCCTATCTGACCAAACTAAATTCTTAATTAATTCTTTTTATTTGATGTATTTCTTTTTTTAAAAAAAATCATTTTCATTTATTTATTTTTTTTTTGTTCTTTAAGTTTTATTTATGATTTTTGTTTTTCGTTAAACTAATTTATATAACTGTTAAACTTCAGTCGGGCATGAATGGCTATATAGATTTGTAAAGTTTTATTTGGGTAGGGTAATCTTAGGTTATTTGTTTCATAGTTAAATTGGGTCAATGGATTGGATATATTGGTGTAATTAGTAGATGTAGTACGAGATTTGCTATTGGCAGAATCACTTTATATGCCGCACACTCTCCTTTTGCCTATGGAATGCGATCGTAAGTCGGAAAAAATGACCGCTGTCCTTTCCTATGGAGTTTTTTTTTATTGCTCTTCTTGTCAGATAGATGTAGTATTCCTATGTGATGAGAGGCAATTTCTTCTCTTAACCTTTTGTGCTGCCATATTCATATTACATTGAATGCATCGATATATCAGATGGATTGATGTTGGTTTGACTGCGAACTTTTGGCCTAAGGTTAAATAAGGATAGAATATTTTCTTTCAAATGCAAATCTATGTAGTCTATTCATACTCGACATTCTAAATAAAAATACATAAAATTTAAGTTGGGTATGGACATTGCATGGATTCGTTATCGGTTAATTATGTTTTTGGTTTTCATATTTGATCAAAATATATAGACATTCAGTAAATAATGATACCTTATGGTGAGTATCTAAAATGTATTTATTCAGATGTCTTTTAAGTTATTGGTGTCTATGCAGCATCTTATGATGAATGCTATTGGGTTTCTTATAAATTTCCCTCTGCAATTTCACCAATGATTTTATATTTTGATGATGTTTATTTTGAAATGTTTTTGACCATGTAATCTATGTAACCGATCTATACTCAACATTATAAAACAAACTTTTATAAATCCATCTGTGCGAACTTATAATAGTATAAAAATTAAAATGTAAATTAAAATCAAAAATCAAAGTTAAAAATGTAAATTAAATTTTAAAATGTAAAACTGATATTAAACAATTTTAAATATTATATATGTGCGTAAATAAATGTTTGTGTGTATAATTACTGGCAGTGGCTTATTTTATTCTTTTTTATATATTCTTATATAAGAATTTATTATAAAATATAAATCTCTGCTATTCTACTGAGCTAGTGACAATTGGCTAATGACCGGGATCAAAATATATAAAATAATTTTTTTGACTTACGTATATGCCTACTTTATAAATTTTCTAGGTTCAAATGCCTAGTGGTGCCCTGTAGTGTAGATTATGTTAAGTCTTCTATTCCCCAGATCATTATAATATATATATATATATAATGTAAATAAAATAGAGTGTTGGTTATTTTCATGTAAATAAAATAAAAATGTGCTTTGTTGGGGAAACTATTGATCACCATGAATAGTCCTCAAGGCTAAGTTATGTTTCAGTCTAGGTCTTTCAATAATAACTTTTTTGTGTTGAGTTTAATTTAGAAATAAAAGAAAATCTTCTTTCATTTCTAAATCAAGTGCTTTAAAGTTTTAAACACAGACAGCTATTATTACAAGCATGACGAATAAGAAGACACTTTTTTTAACATCATGTTAATAATTCATTTCTCCCAAAGAGTTTTATATGTTAAACTAAATGTTTCTTGCAGCCTTATCATGTCTTAACCACAAGCTTACATTTTGGAAGAAAAGAGGGCAACCCTTCTTTACTTCAACCTACTTTCTATATAAATAGATGAAGCTAAAGCAGTTAGATCTGAGAGCTTGTGGTTCAAACCTGTAGAGGTCCATACTATCGCATTTTTATGCACACATTCTTGAGGTTACAGCCTTAGTAATCAATGTGAAAAAAGTAAGGAGTCATTTTCCATGTAAATATAGCAAAAATGTTTTATAGCAATGATAGGTCCTAGGAAATCATCAATCAGCAATGATAAAAACTAATCCACTATTTTATTCCAGTGTCCAGTAATAACATTTTTGTTTTTTGTTTAATTATAAATAGAAGGAGGTTCTCATTTATTCCTAATTCTTGTTGTTTTAAGAATTTCAACCCAGACCTAAATCTATATTAGTAAACAAATACTGGAATTAACTTTATAATTTTCAATAAATCAATATATCAGTAAAGTAATAATAATTATAGTTAATTTCTAAGCATGACTACTAACTTAAAATATATATATATATAGGGGAATTAAACACAAACTTTCAAGCTCCCTGCAGCCATTCACTCTATCTCATACAATCGATACACATTACCACACACATGATAAAAATAAGTGATGTCCAATATATGTATTTTGTGCATAGAAAGGCTTATCAATTAGTCAGATTACCATCTCCCACACACATATACAGTCAGTGCTTGGTTTATATTAAGAGCACATCTTTACACTTTAATGGACGGGCTTTAATCTACTCCACCTTGCAAGTTTTTGGCCAATCACAAAATATTTATATTGGAGATTATTTATCATTTTCACATATGTGTAGTCATGTGTATCCATTGTATGAGATAGAGCAGATAGTTGAAGGGATCTTGAAAGGTTGTATTCAAATCCTCTATATCACATCTAGGTTCCAGGTATATAAAATGTACTTTGTACTTAAAATATTTTATATGTATATAATTTAATTGCAATGGATCTGCCATTGTAATGGAATATTCAATCTTGTAACTTGTTAAATGCCAAACCAATTATTTGGAGTATTGTTGCACCTCAACATCAAAGTTCATTCTTTTTACTTTGTAAAGCTATCAAAATATGTAGATATTTTGAATTAGAAAAAATAACATAGCAATAAATCCAAAATCCAAAAAAAAGTTCTGTTTTCATTTGGTAATTGTTTCAAGTTAAACGTCCTCTGCCTAACATAACTTTCTTATTTCAATTTGGTGACAATTTTAAAAAGATAACTAAAAATAGTTCCAAAGATAACTGCCAAAAAAGTGGAAACAATACAACAAGGTGTTAAAAGCAGATAAAAATCAGTCACTACTTTGCATCAGAAAGGTGCAGTGAAATTTACACTACAGACATATTATTAACCATTATTAAGTACCCAACCTTCTTTAACATCAATTTTCTATGAAGTATGCCTCATTTCCCACCTCTAATTTTTTAAGCCTTCTGTTTAGAAACTACAAAAATAAATATTTGTTTGAATGTGTAAGTACATTAATATTCGGTGGATCACTCTTTTATACCTCTGTAATTTGAGTATTATCAAATTAAACTAAATAATCAATCTAAATAAGATTGAAATAAATAACTAATGATAATTATATTTTAATATTTATCTTTCCAGCTTTCATCTCCATTGAAACCTTTTCAAAATATTTAATTATACAAATCACATGATCAATTAATTATACTCACATCGCCATCATAATTTAAAACTTTTCTAAATAATTCATCGTTATCAACATCTTTTCTATTTGTTTAGATTACAGAGATGTTTTGATTTCAGTAAGTTGGATATATCTATTCACATCTAAAAGAGTAGATAAAATGGATATATCATCAAATATCTTCCACTTAATTTCTAGATCCAATATTCAAAAAATGATCAAAATACTTTAACTTGGTTAAAATATCATTGTTAGTACATAAGTGAATGTCATTATAAATATATCTTTTTTCCCAAATCTGTCTAATACTTTTAATATTTCAAGAAAATGCTCAAATTACACTTACGAAAGTATATCTGTTTTCTTTCAATTTTAACAGCTAATCATTTTTCAATCTTCATAAAAATGGTTGAATTTTTGTTATTAAATCTTTCGTTAAATTTAATGCTTCATTTTCTATTTATTACTATACCTACCAAAACGACTTATGATATTAAATCACTGATAATTGAAGATTTATTATAAACATGCTAAGACAACCAGCTGTCAATAAAAGTAAAATAAACAGAGAAAGAATTTAGGTAGAATCAATATTCATGCTAGAATGATGTAGTCCATTTATTTTAGAATAATTCCATTTAATGTGTTTTTTTAAGGTAACAATTACAATCACTTTTCAATCTTTTGTAGGTACTTATAAAATAATCACGTGTGAGGTGGATGAATGAAATAAGGAAGGTTTCTCATATTATTTGAGTAAAAGAAGATAATCTTCGGAGATCGACGATGTTGGTGAAAAGAGCAATTAATAAACAAAGGATTACATATGATGTTAACAAGGTTATATTCACAATTCATTCTATAAATTTCAAATACCTAAAATTGTCTGTTATCTTTTTAAATGTGCGATATTAAAGTAAGCATGTCGAAAAAGAAATGACAGCGAATATTGATTACGAAATTCATTAATTTTCACATATACAGAAACGGAGATAATTTTAATCTAAAAAAAAAGAGAATACTTTTCATTGGTATTTTTTTTATTATTTTAGATAAACTGTTTATCAGAATTTTATTTTATAAATATAGAAGTGATTGAATAATTATCAAATTATTAAATGTTTATATCTTCAACGTTTTATATCTATATATTATTACGTCTGAAAATGGAAAAAAAAAAACTAATAGGGTATTCATTGAAAAAATAGTTTATATATAAAACTAATTTATAATATGTGGTACGTTTTAAATGTTATGGTCAAGAAAATAACAATTACCCATATGGTTAGTAAAATATAAATAAATGTGCTTGCATGAGCGTTCCATCATCAGATTTTCAATGAAATAGACGGCTGAAGGTTTGTGGGGTGGAGTGGATTGAAGCCTGTCCATTAAAATATGAAGATTAGCTATCTTAATATAAACTGAGCATTGATTGTATATATGTGTGGAGATGATAATCTGGACCAACTGACGAGTGCTGGATTAGCACGAAATACATTTATTATTATCATCATCATCATCATTCTATTTCAGTTGTTGAATACAAAATCAGAAATATATGTTTCTCAGATTGGTTCCACTTCTGGTGATCAAATTTGTTATGAACTTCAAGCAATAATGACTTTCCTATATGTATTATCATTTATCACCCTATTTAGTAAATAAATATGCTGCTTCAATATACAATCAACACAAGCATGATATATAGGTGCATCACTTTGTTTTTTGGGTTTAAATGTTGTCACTATCTGTCAATAACATATATGAAAGATGATTTACAAGCAAAGTATTCTAGTTATAAATATGTATATATGTAATATACAAATTAAAATATATATATAAAAATACAGTAAAATTTACATAAATTAAATATATATATATATATTATAACGGTCTGAGAAGTGGGTGATCAAATTAAGTCTTACAGTATATGCACTACAGGGCGCCACTAGGCATTTGAACCTAGAAAATTTATAGAGTAGGCAGATACACACTGTTAAAAATCCAACTTTTATTTATTAAGACTGTCAGCCCTTGCCACTAGCTCATGGAGACACAGAGATAATATATATATATATAACTTTATTTAATTTATATCTTAAATATAAAAAAATAAAAGCCACTGCCAGTAATTAACACACAACTATTATTTATGCACATATAAATAAAATTGAGGAATAAAATTTATTATTTTAGGTTGGTTATTAATTTTTAAATTTAAATTCTTAATTTGAACAATCCGCACAGATTTGTTTAATAATATTTTTAAGAGTATCAAATATGAATAAACTACATAGATTGCATTTGAAAAGAAAATATTCTATCTCTGATTTAACCTTAGGCCAAAAGTTTGCAGCCAAACCAAAGTCAATCCATCTGATATATTGATGTATTCAATGCAGTATGAATACGACAGCACAAATACCATACTGTCAGGAATTTACATCTGAACAGCATGGTTAAGAAGATATCGACTCTCATCCAGACAGGAATGCTACATCTGTCTGGCAAGAAGAACAATAAAAAAACTCCATAGGAAGGGACTGCATTTTCCATCTTACTATCTTCTTCTATAGGCAAAAACGGGGTGTGTGGCGTATAATGCGATCCTGCATGTAGCGAACCTCATACTACATTTACCAATTACATCAATATATCCAATCCATTGACCCAGTCTAGCTATGAAACAAGTAACCTAAGATCAACCCTCCCTTAATTAATTAATATAAATTTACAAATCTATATAGGCATTCATGCCTGACTTAAATTTAACATTTATATAAATTTGCACAGATGAATTTTAATAGTTTGTTTTTTAATGTTGAGTACAGATCGGCTACATAGATTACATGGTTAAAAACATTTCAAAATAAACATAAATGATCAAAATATAAAGTCATTGATGGAATTGCAGAGGGAAATTTACAAGAAACCCAATGGCATTCATCATAAGATGCTGCATTGACACCAATAACTTAAAAGACATCCAAATAAATACATTTTAGATACTCAACATAAGGTATCATTATTTACCGAATGTCTATATATTTTAATCAAATATAAAAATAAAAACATAATTAAACATTAACAAATCTATGCAAGCATCTGTACCCAACTTAAATTTAATGCATTTAAATAATTTATACAATAAATATTAAAAAAAAATGGAAATGATTTTTAGCAAACTCAATGTATAAAAATTAAATATTAATAATTAATTCAAAAACTTAAGTTAGATAAAAGTTCATTTAAAAAAATTATGTTTAGCTAGTCAAATCTTTAAAGTTCTTAATTACTTTTAGTAATTTTTTTCTGTTTATATCTTACAGTAGAAGAGCTCCCGGTTCCTGGTGTCAATTTCCACAAAGTCTTTATTTGAAGACTGGTCTATCCGAAGGTGGCCTTAGCTGGTTCAATCTTGGTATTACAGTCATTTCATTTTTAAATAAGTAAGAGAGAGTGACAAGTGCATCTTATCACCCTTCTCACAAAAACAAGCTGGAACTGTTCTTAATTTCAATATTTTTCCTTTTATATCGATCATCCAGATTAACTGAACAATGGTTTCCTGTTCCAAATTTTCGTTATAGTCTGGGCCTTCATTGCTGCTTCTATTGGACATCTAATTTATTTTTGTTCTCTTATCTATATTTTATCTGACTTTTTTATATAAGAGCCCCAAGGGCTAGTTTGCTTTTCATTTAATATAATAAACACATCATTTCTATTTACAAAAATATTTTATCTTTAGATCTTGTACTTTTTTATAAAAAAGTATGTTCAAATATTTTTTTTTAAAAAAGAAAATAATTTTTAAAATTTTGCACCTGTGCGATATATATACATGTTGACCACCTCTTTAATTTTAGCTTTTAGTTTTTTATTTACGAACTTAAAAAAATTTTTTATTCTAATTTTAAATTAATGTAATGGCATATACCATTACAATATATATATATATATATATATCATGAGCTGATAAATAATAGGTTACATTTCTTTTACATAGGTCTTTTATATTTGTTTAGCAGGTGCTCAACTTTGTCTTTGCAATAAATGTAAATAGGACTAATTGGACATTGATTAGAATGTGTGTCCATAACTATCCTTCATTAAGATCATGCAAAAATCAAATTATTGTTGTTATTGGTTCTTCCCATCATTGAAGATTGTCCAAGCATTTGGAATCTTAACTATAAACAAGGATGTAGTTTATGTCTATCAGATTTTAATAAATTCTCTGAATGTTTTTTCTGCAAAATAAAGTTGGTTTTCATCTTTCTTCTAGACAAAATAAATTAACAAGTTATTCTCTTGAAGATAATTTAAGCCATTATAATTAAGTCTTATGAGCATGACCATTGGTCTGCTTCTATATGTTGTATTCAAACTTGTCATTGTAATGATTTTAAATTTTCTTCTTTGTTTAGATTAACCTCTTTACATAATCAAATTTTTACTAATATCATTTTAATACAGATTTTAAGCAATTTTTCAATATTCTTAAATTAAATATCATTTTTGACTATCCTGTAATGGACTACATTTTATTGTTTAGCATCTGAATTGTCATCATCATCATCATTATTATTGTTGTTGTTGCTGTTATTATTGTTATTATTGCTATTATTATGTTTCAACAACAATAATTTTAGTAAACTTTGTTTACAAAAATTGCACAGATTTGATTGCAAGGGTTACAGTAGCAATCTTTTGTTTTCAGGGGTTTAAATAGTTCAATATTTAAAATAATTTATATGTAAGTATCAAAGTTTCTAAATTCTTAATATATCTGCAAAAACTTAAGTTTTATCTTCAGGTTGCTACAGCATAATTCAATACATAAAAACCAACAATATTAACTGTTGCACAGTTGTTTGTGTTGTTTTAAATTAGAGGTTTTCCCATTGCTTGAGAAGTGACCAAGTTGCAGCATGTATGCCTGAAGAAGCAATTCTGGAACCCTATTCTTAACTTACTTAAGTTTATTTTTAAATGTTGATAGATGCCACCTGGTGTTATTTCCTAGAATGGATATCCAGTACACTAAAATGCAAATAGTTTAATGTATTACCCTGGATGTGGGTGTAATAGACTTTTGATATGAACCTGTTATTTACTGAATTAAGAGTTTGGTTGCCTATATGCATTTAAGATGAGATCGCAAATTTTGTTCAAGGCTTGACGTAAGTAGAAAATATGTGGCTGTGTTTGTTGTTGTTATTATTATTATTTAATCAAATCAAATTAAAACTTTTTTTGTTCAGAAAATTATAATTTTATTTTTGTTACTGAAACTTGGCTTAATAGCTAAATCAAAACAACACATTTTTGAATGAGAGATATGAAGTTTTTCATACAGATTGATGTCATGAAGCAATTACAAGAGGGGGGAGTACTTTCATTGTTATTAAAAAAGGAAATTATTCACAAGTCTATGTTTTTAGATTTTATCTACTGTGAATTCACATGGTGTGAGGTTTCCCTTGATCATCATATTAAATTTTTATTGGGAAATGTTTATATCATACCTTGTTTTTTTTTTCTAACTCGTTTGCCTTACTTTGTTCTTTTGAAAAAAAATGTTGGTTGATTATAAAATGAATGCTGTCATTACTGAAGACTTTAACATTCCTAAGTTATTCAATAATGCTTCTTTTAATGTTTTTTCACTATTACCTAAGGAATATAGAATATTACAGTTTTATAATTTTTTTGAATTTAAAGCAACATAATTCTTATTTAAATTCTCGTAATCAAATACTTGATTATGTTTTAAGAAATTTGTCTCAGATTAAATGTTTTTGTGTTTCATCTTTGCACTTTTCCTATTAATCTACACCACCCACTTATTGAATTTTTTGTTAGTATAAATTATTTTAAATGTTCTCCTTCTTTAATTTTAAAAGACATTATAAAAAAAAATATTATTTTGGTCTGTGGAAGGCAATTTCCAATTTTGATTGGAGCTTATTATATTCCTCATGAGACATTAATTATAGTATGGATTCATTTAATTCAGTATTTAATGATTTGATTAATTTTTATATAACCAAAACACATGTTTCTCACAATTATTTTTCTTTTTGGTTTTAGCTACACTTAAACAAATTATTAGAAGAAAATCTTATCATTATAAGCAATTTTCTAAAACTCAAAATTTATTTTTTTATAATAACTTTGTTAATTATAGATGATTGGTTAAGACTATTCATAAAATTGATTATCAAAAATATATTAAAAGTATTGAACTCAACATGTCAGACAATCCTAAAGAATTTTGTTCCTTTGTAAAAAATTATGACTACCAAAAGTAAGTCTTTTTGATTTACAATTGTATCATTATTACATATGGTTTTTCAATAAAATTATTTATAAATATAACTTTCTTTCAGTGCTGATGATTTTTCAGTTCGTTTTTCTGAATTGTATGGAAATTCTCAATTGTCTTCTCAATATAGATTATCTAATGAGTGTTTTAATGATAGTGTTTCTATAGGTTTTTTCAACAATAATAATATTATGTCTGATATCAAAGAACTGAAATTACATTCAAGTTTAGGTTATGATAATATATCTTCTTTTACTTATAAAGGATGTGCACAATTCATTGTTAATTCCGTATGTTATATTCTTAATTGTTCAATTAAAAAAGTGTATTTTTCCCAACCAAACTTGCCAAAGTTATACTTATTTTCATGTAAATAATTACATATCTATTTCAGTGTTTCATACAATTGTAGGCATATTTGAAAGGTATATTTATATAAAAAAACATTAATGACATAAATGAGGGTTTAGCTTCTTTGTGACATGGTTTTTTTAGTTAATAGATCACAATTAATTTTTTAACAATAACTGATCATATTGCTAATGCCTTTGAGAATCAATGCCATCTAGATGTTGTCTATTTTGATCTAGTCAATGCCTTTGATAATGTTGACTATTCTATATTGCATCTATAGTTTGATTCTTTTATTAGAAAAAAAAAGGTTTATGTCAAATTTCATAACAAGTTTTCTAAATCATGCTATTGGAATGTAGAACTACCTCAAGACAATATCCTTGTATTGTTATTATTTAACATTTATGTAGATGATTTAGGGAAAAAATTGGAATTTTCACAACTTTTGTCATATGCAAATGATTGTAAAATATTTAGGAATTATTGACTGCATACTTTTACAAAAAGATATTAACAATTTTGGGAAACAGCATAAAAATAATAAGATGGATATTAATATGGACAAATGTTCAACTGTTACTTATTCCATTAAATCTAAAATCTTTAACTAATTCTTATTATATTGAAGGCCATAAAATAAATTTGATTGATGTACAGAAAGACCTTGGCATTATTTTTGCTAGCAGTGGGTTATTTCACAATCGCATTGAAACTATACTAAAAAATAAAGCTTTTAAAATTATGGATATCATTTTAAGGGATGATAGACAATTTACTAACTGTACAAAGCATAAATTGTTTATTGTTTTGATTTTGGCAATTTTGTATTATGGATATGTTATTTGGAATCCAAGTTTCAAATAAGATATTATCAGAATTCAATTAGTCTATGATAAATTGTCTAAATATATTAAGTTAAATAACCATTGTACATCCCAATCCGTTAGAAGAAAGATTAGAAATCTTAAATGATTATATAATCATGTCACTCAGAAAATTATTTTAAGAAACAAAATCTCAAATATTACAATTAATAATTGTTTACATAAAAAACGCACATCTAATTTATTTTACATTAAGGTTTGTGACTCTAAAACATTAAAATATTCACCTATGTTTTGTTGCCTAACATTCATAATCTAGAATTTATTAATGAAAATGTTTTTATATTAGATTTTTAATAATTTGTTATTAATCTTATAAGAAAATATGACATGTGGACATATTCAAAATTTGATTATTTATATATATCATTGTATATTAATTATGATACAATTCTGTAATTGGTTTAATGCTTTAGTTTTGTATAGAACATAAAGTGAATCGAATTGAATTATTATTATTATTATTATTATTGTTATTTTACAAATATATTTCATTAATATTTTTTTAGAAACAGATTTTGCTTATTTATACAATAATTTTGAATTTAAAAATGAATAGTTTATTATCAGTAAAAATAGAATATTTAAGACAACCATTTTATTTTTTTAATTTATTATTATTATTATTATTTAGGTTTCGCATATAATGTTATATAAAAAATAATGTCCTAGATTAAATTTCTTCTTCGTTGAAAGATATTTTCATTTAGTAATATTAGCTTCTGAAAAGAATGAATAATTTAAAAGCATTATGTTTAGTTTTATGGAACAACTCTTTCTATTTAATGATAATCATTTTCTTTGAGAAATACCGTTCCCTTAAAGTATTTAAATGTATCTAAAATATACTTTATTACAGAAGTCATACAGTTATTCATTTAATTATTTGCAAGTATAACTACGCATACATACATACATACATACATACATACTCACACATATATAAAATATTCGAGATTGAGAATCATATCACGGTACAATAATTATTTTAAAATACATTCCTGCACAGCATAAGACAATAATTAATAAGGAAAGAGTAGCTATCTCATCTTATAACTTATTTATTAATATAAATGTTTATCTAAAATACTTTAGCTAGAACGAATAAATATTTAAATCAGTCGTGCAATGTATCTAACATATGTTTCAAATTGATTTCTTTTAATAGTAGATATGCCTGAAAGTTTTCTCAATTTAAACACTGTCAGTAATCATTCAAACTAGTGAAATTATATAATACAATACCTCCAGTGTTTTAATATATAAATATTATTCGAGATTAAGACAAACACCACTGTAAGTAAATATTTTAAAATACTGACCATGTCAGCAGAAGCCAGTAATTATTAAAAAAAGAGTATCTATCTCTTCTTTTACCTCAATTTGAAATTAATTACATTCCATGACTGATTTAATTGTACATTTTTTCCAATCAAAATTTTGACAAATCTCTAGTACAAGAAAAGATGGCTACTCATTTTCTTGTTAAATATCTTATGCTGGTTTGGAGAGTATTTTAAAATATTTATTTACAATGGCATGTTTTGAATTATATATATATTAAAACATTTGGGGGATTTTATTACTTGCTTTCATTAGTTTGAAGTGTTGTTGACAAGGTTTAAGTCGAGAATACTCTTAGGCTTCTCAATTATTGAAAGAAATCAATTTCAAACGTACATCGATACATTCCACAATTGATATTCATTCCTATCAATCAAAGTGTTTTAGATAAATCTGTAGATTAATATATATAATACAAGAAGAACAAATTGCTCTTTTTTGTTAATTTATTTTAGTGAGAGTATTTTAAAACATTTGTTGTATGGTCATATAAATATTAATCTCGAATGTTATATATGTATATAAGACATATTTTGCGGGTACATCCGTGTTAAAAATTTTAAATAGTGATATTCGACGTTTTGACTTGGTCACAAAAATCATCCACTGGGTGATAAAAGGTAGAAAGACGGTTGTAGAGGCGCTATAATCACTAATTTGAATAAACGTTAAAAATCCCACCAATAGTAAAAATGTTAAATTTAAAAATGTTTTTTTTTAAAAAAACCTTTCCAAATAGGAGGAAGTTTGCATGTATCATCTCGGTTATTGATACAATCTGGCCTTTTAAGTATCTCAATGGCTTCTCTAATTTTGCACTGGTAGAGATTATCACATCTGGATATGATCATGGTACTAGAAAAATCAATTTTATGACCTGAATCTATAGTATGAAGTGAGAGTGCTGATGATGATGAGTGTTGTTTAACTGCATGAGCATGCTCATCTCTCCTAACCCTGATGCAATGATTACTCATACCTATGTAAGAAGCTTTACAATTTTTACATGAGATTTAGTAAACACCATGAGATCCAAGAGGGATTGAATCCTTAGGCTTGGTTATTATATTGCTGATCTTTTGATGAGTAGAAAATGCTGTATCTATATTATAGCATTTTAATATACGTCCGATACTGTCTGTAGTTTCGTTTATATATGGAACACAAATCCTAATAGCTGATTTATAATCTTTTTGTTTCCTATTTTGTCCATTTTGGGTTTGAAATAAGGCTTTTTTTTATAAAATGGACAAAATAGGAAACAAAAAGATAATAAATCAGCTATTAGGATTTGTGTTCCATATATAAAAGGAACTACAGACAGTATTGGACATATATTAAAACACTATAATATATATATATAGCATTTTTCTACTCATCAAAAGATCAGCAATATAATAACCAAGCCTAAGGATTCAATCCCTCTTGGATCTCATGGTGTTTACCTAATCTCATGTAAAAATTGTAATGCTTCTTACATAGGTATGAATAACCGTCACATCAGGCTTAGGAGAGATGAGCATGCTAATGCAGTTAAACAACACTCATCATCATCAGCACTCTCACTCCATACTATAGATTCAGGTCATAAAATTGATTTTTCTAGTACCATGATCAGATCCAGATGTGATAATCTCTACCAGTGCAAAATTAGAGAAGCCATTGAGATACTTAAAAGGCCAGATTGTATCAATAAGCGAGATGATACATGCAAACTTCCTCCTATTTGGAAAGATTTTTTTAAAAAACATTCCTAAATTTAACATTTTTGCTATTGGTGGAATTTTAACGTTTTATTCAAATCAGTGATTGTAGTGCCTCTACAACCATCTTTCTACCTTTTATAACTCTGTGGATGACTTGTGTGACCAAGTCAAAACATCAGTATATTAATATTAAAAGTTTTTAACATGGATGAACCCGCAAAATATGTATTTTATATATTTAACCTGTTTAAATCTTCGTTTTAACATATATATATATATATATCAAATATCGTTTTAACATATATATATATATATCTCAAAGCACTAGAAATATTCCATTACATATATATACATGCATAATGTTTAAATATTCGTGCATTTTACATTTTCTGTTAACAATATACTATATAAATCCTTAATTAAAGGCCACATAAAAATAAATCATATCTAATAAAATTAACTTTAAACTTATTACAACAATTCCAATAGCAATCTTTGCTGACAATATTCAACCAATCTCTGTGGGAAATATATTTCCATCATACCTGGCAGCATAAAGAGCGGGTTACAAATTGGTATTATATTAAACATAACAATGTAATTTTTATTTAACCATCACCACAACATTCAATGTGATATTCAAGTTTAAAAGTAATTTTACCATAATTTAATTAAAAACTTTGTATATATAATCTCAATAAATAGATGTTCATTTTATTTGGAAACTCTCTTATTCTCTCCTCTATCTATCTATCTATCTATCTATCTATCTATCTATCTATCTATCTATCTATCTATCTATCTATCTATC